>JAQFZZ010000526.1:0-17129 GCA_034696405.1 Isotoma caerulea
AAAGGTTCCTTTTAGCAGATTCTTTATTGAACTGTGAGGGAGCATTCAGTCTTAATTCCATGTAAGTGACAGGTAAATTAGGCTGAGAAATAATGAGAGTGTGGACTATGAACGACCCATGTGGAATGCAGGTATAGAGATGAGATATTTCGAGTCCGAATAGTTTTTCTTTTTCCAATCTCATTAAATGTGAATAGTTTCACAAACAAGAGGAAAACATCCCAAATATTTCCTTGCTTTTGAGACATAAAAAACCCATAAGAGGAACAATACAATAAATGAGCCGTACATAAATTCATTTCTCTCTATTGAATAAGTTATTACACAGTTCATTTGATGACTAAGCGGTCCTTTCCCTCATCAACTGTCATGTAAAGCCCAAGCAAAAAAAAGTTAGTAAAAGGCAGAAGCTTTTGTAGTTAGAAAGGTAGGCGAGAAATTTATAAACAGCCCTATAAGAGGAGTAAAGAAGAAGTTGTCGAGTGAAATGAGAGATTCTTTTGAATTTGTGTGGTTTTTATTTGCGCAAGAATTTGGATGTAATGTAATTGCTTTTTTGGGGCAGATGAAACAATTTCAAAGGGGAAATGGACAACGATAACTCAGGAGATTCTTTGAAGAGTCTTAAACTGCCCAACCATAGAGTATGCTGATATTGATGGCTATAAAGTTTGAGTATAAATTGTATGTGATTTGTATATTGCAGTGGGTGGGATTGGAGTGGCGGAGGGCATTCGTTGCTACCAGTGTGGGACGTACATTACGACATCCGTCACGCCTTGTCAGAACTTGACCAGTGCGGCCCTTAGCGAGTGTGACGAGGGAAAAACCCACTGCTCAAAGTACTCCGGCCCTGCCATCAATGTCTACGGATGCGAAACCAACTGCGAGGAACGAGGTACGTATCTCTCCCTCCCGGCCTTTGACCGCATCCTTCTTGTGATTTTCGTTTTTGGCCTCACCATGATATTTCAATGTTCACAGTGAAAAACCCCTTTTCTCGGCCCACCTTAATGATTTTGGCCTCACCATGCTATTCCAACATAGTCAATGAGAACCTCTTTCCCCCTTTTCACAGTTTTTCTTACAATAGAGGCCACGGCTGAATTTTCAAATCCTACTTTTCCCTTTCCCAGAAATAATTTTCAAAATTTTGAAATATTTTTTCTTATGGTGATTTGCAGTTCAGAATTCGTTCGAGATTCACTGCTGTAGCGAAGACAAATGTAACGGAGGGGAATCCCTGCAGCCGCTCTGGAAATTGAGTGCGACGATCGTGGCCCTCATCCTGCTCTCCCTCTTTCACACCCCGATCTTTGTCTAGGCGCCCCTCATCCCCCCACTTGATGAGCCCCTCTCCCCCGTGTGTGGCATCACCCTTTCCCCCTACCACCCAGTGATTTACATAAGATAAGGAATTTCTTCATTTAACTGCACATTGCCTTCAATTATTCATTTTAGAATTTTGACTCAGAGCCCCCTCATTCTTTCTCGCTTAATCACTAAATAATCACTAAAAAGAGGTCGCAATTGTTTGTTTCAGTTTCCCCATACAAATAAATTGTGAATGTTTTATACAGAGGAGAACGAGAGCAGGGGTGTAATTCATATAGGGCGTATTTTTAGGGCTTACAATATTTAAAATCGCTTGTGAAAATAGACGCTCAATAGATGTCTCATTGTTACTTATTCATTAAGAAGTTGTCATTATTAAATAATTAATTACTATTCAAATACTGTAGACTTAGATTAGAGGGGTTTTGTTTGTCTGTTATTGTCTGTTGTCTGTTTCAAACCTCGCATGTGATTCGTTTACCGACAAGATTTATAAACAGTAAATCACCCTGAATTAATTTGTTGAAATTATAAATTAATCTTAATTGACCTTTGACATGTTTGAGTTTGCATTTCAGACGCTTGAGTTGATCTTTGAAGAGGCAAACAATTAGTTAAGCGTTGGATGAATCTCTTGGACTTCCAATTTACCTCTTACAACACATTTAACTCGATATATAAAAAAGTGTAACTTTGTGAACACATCTTAAACAATCACTGAAATTAACTCTAGGCTAAGCGTTCATTCATCACCTATTTTTAAATAATTAAATTAATAACTTACACACGACATATATGCACAGTCGCTTCTTTCTCTTTATACATGGTAGGGATAGGGAGAAAGTTTATCTAGCAAAAGGTCCCTATCCCTAGTGTAATCAGTCCCATTTAAGTACAATTAAGAATTTTGTTCTATTCTATGATTTTGTCTACTTCTTCTTCTCTTCTGCACTTTCACATCTTTTTAATCTCACAATTTTTAAATTTTTTCAAAATTTTGAAAGTTTTTTGAAATTTGAAACTGCACTTTTCTCCTTTTTCAAGTGGTTTTAAAATAATAAAAGGTGCATTTAAATTTTAAAATAAACACTTAGGCTAGTGAAAAAGCATGTCTGAGATTTACTGTTATACTGTCTGTGAGTGAGTTAAATGTAGGGAAATTTGAAGGGGCGTCTGTACAAGGGGCGCAAATGGAAAAACGGTGCAATGGTCTCTGGTGCAAGTATAAATGGGTGTTTAACACATCATGTGACAATTAATGTTAAGCGAAGTAGGTTTTTGGGGTAATCTAATAAAGTATTGAGATTGACACAAAATACTAATGCAATAAATAAATATTGAGATAGTGTAGGCACTTTAGGGGCTACTCCTTTATCAACTCTTTTTTCTAAATGGCATTCTAAAGGATCGTTCATAAACTATCCCATGTAATAGTGTGTGAAAACGCTGTCAGCGTCGACTGGATAATTGAGGCAGGTGATTTATCCCTGAAGAGGAATAATTTCAACATTGAGAGAAAGTGGAGAACTTTATTGCTCCTTTTTAATAGGGAAAAGAGAGAAATTTCCATAAGAATGCCATCGCAAACTGCAATTTTTCTCAATGATTTCCATCCCTATTTCTCTTCACTGTAATTTATTACTAATAGTGTAAAAAGTATTGCCGAGATAAGGGATGAGATTTATGTAATATATTGGAAGGATAGGGAACGGGGAAAAGAGCCAATTCTAAAAGGAAATGATTAAGCGTTTATGTAGGGAGGAATATAGTTAACATGGATAAGAAATAAAAATACACACAGAAGGTGAGTAATTCATGGACGACCCTTAATGCAAGAAAGCCAGAGAGAGAGAAATTAGGATGTGAACGGCCCCTCAGTGTAAAATTCCAGATAAACTGAGGAGGCCTAGCACACTTTCACCTTCCTTTTTTCTCTTATCTCAATTTACTTTGTACTATACGCATTTTTTTGTGGGTAATTTAAATGATTTCTCGAGTGCTAATTATTAATTGAACGAATGTGCTTGTTCGCAAATCATGTGCTTAATCAACTAATACTAAATCTATTCTACATGAATAAATAAATATACTTAATTACTATGTATGATGAGTACACACTGTTCATTCATATTATTAGAGTAGAGGTTGCGTGTTGGTTGGGTGTGTGGTGTTTGTGAACGACCCTCACGCATCACTTTTCTTTGAACTAGAGATGATTATGAATTGGATGTAAATGTTCTGCTGAGTTGTTGAATAAAAATGCGATTGTTTTGTTCACCTGAGATTCTCCTTCTCCTCCATTCATTCTGCATGAATTACAATGGTCAATTAACTAACTCAATTGAGAGTCACCTCACGCACTCATTTATAAATGATGTTCACCCTTTTTCACTTGTGCGATGAGATAAACGTTCATTAGTAATAAGGTTCAATGAAAGGGGCAATGAGAGATCAAAGAGTGGATGAATATTACACGTTGTTTATGAACAGGGTGGGCAGACACCCAGGAATGCGGCCCATTCATTCTTACCAAAGAGCGAGAGAGAGAAGAAGATGAATGTGAAAGAAAGGCCAAACCAGATCAATCAACAATCACATTCATTGTTAGAAACAATCAAACAATCCCTAAAAATACAAATGAGAGAGGGGTCATTCATATATGTCTGGGAGTCTAATGCGCCCTTAATTTCTCCTAAAAGAAAAGAAGGGGTGCAATTCATTAAATTTAAAATTGAAAGATTCACCAGCCGTGTTCATTTTAAACGTTTAAACTATATGTAAATCATCCCATTGGACATGAATAATAAACTAATAACCGTAGAACATACGAAAGAGTGTTTTCTTTTATGGAATAGGGCGCACTCGGAAGGGGTGCAGGTCACCCTCTCGCAATGAATGAGAGTGAGAGTGATTTGAAGTTGAGGGTGTGAGCACAGGTGAAGCCCCTGCGGCATTCCTCCGCACTCTCACAGGTAGACTGAGGAAAACCAACAGGTAGGTAGGGCCGTTCACACCCAACCACCACCCTTTTACCCATCCCAGCATCCAGGGCATCAAGGGCCACTCTCAAGCCCACGCTTAGCTCGCCCCTGAAGCACCTCTCACCCCTTCAATATCCAGGTTAACCAGGGCAATTCATACGGAACTAATCTATTTCAGATAATGTACATGTTTTAATTAGTGCCCTTGGATATGGATGGTCCTAATACATTCGAAGAGAGTGGAAACACAGGTATTTGACAAGGACTGCACACAAACCATGTACATCCTATTCTCACTTTCCTTTCCATACGAGAGGAGAGAAAACAAGGCCTTCTTTAAAGTGGATTTGCTGCTAGATAGTTTCACGTGATTTGTACACTTACAGAGAGAGAGTGAATTCCTCCACCTCATCTTGATCGAAATGCCCTCGAGCCATCCAATTCCCCAATCAACTAAATTCAACTACCTTTTCTCTCTCTACCTGTCCAGGGCCGTTCGTAAATTCACCCCATAGAAATTCCATTGTTATGCACCCTTTGGCCGCGGCCCCGAGGCAATTACACTCTACCAAGTGCTTCTTAAATGTATGCAAAAATGGTGAGTATGTACGCTGATTTGTCTATGCGCTTAAGGGGAAAGGGCGCCTACGGGTGGTGAACGTTGTTTGTGAACGGCCGGGCCTGGTGGCTGTGTGTGCTAGCTAGGCTTAGGTGGTGGTGGGTGCACTGACAGACAGTCCATTGTTGTGAATTGTTCTCTCTCTTCTCTCTCTCTCTGGTTGGGGCCATTTTTAAGGCGATTGTTGAAACTCTCTCTCAACACATTCCCAGTCTTAGAACCAATTGACCTTTACAAAGGGTCAGACGGGTCAATCAGTGCCATTTCATACCAACGCTTCCAGCGTCCAACTCAGAGATCAGTGCATAAATTACTAGTGCAAAATTAGATAGAGGAAGTGTCCTCCGAGGGTGACCCACACGCAGACTTATTTATAGAGATATTTCAGGGTGAGCAGAGAAGGAAGGCAGTGTGACACGCATAGCACACACACAAATGAGAAGGTCAGTGAACTTTTGACCCGCTATTTATGCACCACAATTGCCGGCCACCTTGATTACATCTTATTCTTCCCAATATGTACGTTCAGTTCTTATTCTGACAAGTTAACAAGTTACGATCTTAGAAGAATGAGATTTCTTTGCTGAACAAGGAGCTTAAGCTTATTTGGAAAAGGTGTGTTGTGTGTGAGGCTTATCCGTGGATAAGGTAGCCCAAGATAAGCACAAAAGAAGATAAGATGATGAGGGGAATTAATGAATCACATTACGGTAAGTCATTCATAACATATTTTTTATTAAATTGTTTATGAGGGAAAATGCATGTGGAGGCCAAAAAAGGCGGAAGGAAAAACCTAAGAGGGTTTTAACATTGTAGACATCTATTGTGGCCCATGTTAAATCCACTTTTGAGATTTAACTAAACGGTTGAACGGTCCACCTGGACTGGAATACTTCAAAAGTCCTTTCCAATTTGTAGGTAGAAATATGAAATATCCAGTTTTACAGGAAGAAGAATGTTTCATGTTTCAAAGTTAGTTCATAAACAACAAACAATGAAAGTCGATTTCGATTAACGTTGATCTGAAAGGGTGCGACCAGACCAGAACTCACCTTTAATTATACAAAGATAATAATTCGCACAGTCAAATGTAGAACTGAAGTTATAAAATTGGGCAAATTGATTTGTGGCCACATGAGAGAGAAACGCAATTAGTTAATTGCATATTCTGCATTAATTACTTACATTTAAAAAATCGCAACATTTAATTTTATGCCAATTCAGAGTTTCCTTTTTACTTTTCCGACATCTTGGGTAGAAAAGGATCTCCGTTAACTGACCTACGAAAAATGGTAGAATAAACAAATTGCGAGACCCTTTAACTTTGCATCCGATTCTGGAAGTAAATTGTTTTAAAAGGCAAGAGAGAAGTTTTTTGATATCTCTTACGGGGAGGGGGTGGGGGTGGATTGCTGAGGCCGTAAGGAATGAATAACCTGATTTCATAAGATTGAGGGAGGAACAGAGGTTTCTCCATCCGAGGAAAGCTCACTTATCATCTCTCACATTGCGTAAATGATCGTTGAATTAGGCTGGATTTATTCCTGCCTGAATTCCACTTTGCCAGGTGATAACAACTCACCACCAGCTCTCTGGAATGTCCAGTCAGAGATTACGCAGTTAACACCACCCGTTCATAAATGACGCAACCCTTATTTTTACTCCCCATCCGCGCATCCTCTCCCTCTCTTCTGTATAATATGCCACAAAAACTTTTGTTTATGTTTACTTTTTACCCATTAAAATATTTAATTGGCTGGGTGTGGGTTTGTGGACAGTCCTTGAATAAACAAGTGATGTGATAATTACTTTCAAGGTGGAATTTGTGGCTCTGATCTCACTTTGTATATCTTATCTCACATAATACACATTTTATTAAAAGTGCACGATAAGCTCTTATCTCTCTCCTCGCTTATCTCCTTCGCTTCGGTGTGGTGACACAGAAATCAGCTCACTTTGTGCAGAGGTGGATCAGGCCGGTCGCCATTTATTCATTATTTTAACCCACAAAAGTGAGTCTGACCCCACCCAGTTTCATTTCAAAGTGACCCCAGTGAGTGTGACCTTTGACAAGTCGACCTAGGAAAGCGTCATCATCCACCATCCATTGTGTAATTACCAATTTTTTATCACTATTTAATTGTTCAGCAGTTATTTCGATTTCTCAGCTTCTTACTCAGAGTAGAAGTGTAATTTTTAAGCGTTTTCTTAATCGCTGGAGCATTTTCCTTTTAGTTTACATTTTGCAACGCTGTAAATGATGGTGCTGTTGCCTCCTTCAATTTTAAACGCTGCTTTGAATTGAATATGAGAATAAACTACCTAGAAAGAAATATTGTTCCAGTTCCAGTTCTCTCGTTCACGACACGACCTTCTCAATTTGATAACTTTGGGGTGTTGTGAGAGTGATAAGGGCATCTTCTCAAAGGATTTTCATAGAATCAATTCAAACAATTCAAATTTGCTTTGTGATTTGCGATCCGCCCCTTGAAAAACAATTCGAGGTTTTATATCTAAATTAAGGTAGTTCACATCCATTCACTTTGTACTTTGATCATTTTTCAGGTGTAAGAAAAACGTCATTCACTTGGCAATAATTCTCATTCCCACAATCTGATTCTCACTTGTACACTGAGAATGTTTATCTTCATGGATTAGTTCTTATCTGAGCTTAGAGCTTCTAAATTCACGGCCATTGAGCACCTTTCTATTTTGCAATAATATTGCCACATGCTATACATTTAATTTTACTATCCTACTTGATTATTATAGCCCTTGAATGCCGGAAAAAGTCCACTCTGAGGCTTTATAGGGATTTTTTATAATTAAGCTTCGAGATCGAACTGGAGGATTTTCAGCTATTTCAGTTAATTCGTTTAATTTTCTGTTTCCTCATTTCCTTGCTTGTTTTAATGACTCTTTTAAGTTTTTGATTAGAAAATGTTTTGAAGGGAGAAACACCCCGGGTGAAGGCTGTAAATATTTTCTAAAAATTTGACATTCATGGAAGGGAGTAAAAGTGCGCTATTTTTTGCTGTAACATTAAGTTCCATTTATTTTTTCCACCTTATAAGATTGTACATTTGTATGAATACAGATGAATTAACATGCGCTTTTTCTTTTTTAAAATGATATTTACGGATTCGCAAATAATATAACGTGGTGAGGTGAGGTAGGTAGTGGTGTAAATTGCGTTTGAATGTGTTTTTAATTGAAAGTGTTTGGATGGAGATAAGCAGGACTTTTACTCTCATGACTTATGGACAGATAGGTCACTGTCACTGGGGCTTTGGAATATATTTATGATTCTCTTTGTTATCTAGAGAGCCCAACACTTGTTTACCCTGCACATTATCTGTCCACTTCCACGACTTCCACCTCAATCTAATCGGAATTCTCTGGTCACAGTTTACATATATGATTTAAATGTGCCCTTCTTTCTTTACTCTTCACCCATCATTTCCCACACGAGGGGTCGTTCAAAAACCACGTACACTCTTCACCCAATGATTCACTCATACCATCTTATCGGTAAAATTACGAGGTGCCTTTGTGGCACATTGGGACGCTTATAAAACCCCCTACATAACACTGGGAGGGTTGACCTAGACAAGATGCACTCTTCCGATCAGGCGTTCCAAAACATCATACAAGGAAGTGATTTTAAATGAAGAACGTTGTTTATGGGTTGATGGTGACGCTTCAGTACAGTGGGTCAGTGAAAGCGTCATTCAAGGCTGATTTATGTAGAATGTTCGTTTGAACTGTGACCTCTTTATGGATTGAGAAATGGATAAAGTTATCTCGTTCAGCCAGTGTCAACTTCTTCTCAAAGTACTTTCTCCACTCCACAAAGACTTTGCAAGGGCCATTCAAAATACAAATGTTCGATCTTCAATCTCAATCAATAGTATTTATTTTAGAAACCCTTTATCAGCGAAATGGGCTCCAATCAAGGGATGTATCGTGACAGGGAAGGTAGGGTTGTTGCTATCTTCCCTGCCTTCACCTCTCAAAACATATCCACAACACAGTCCTTATAGTCAGTAGAGAAAGCAATTTTTTGAGACTGAATAATGAACGGCCCCTTTGAATACGTGTTGGAGTGTTTTGGAAAGGAGAATAATATTGACAGAGTGAAATGCAATATGCAATCTTTCTCTCTTGCGAGACCCACGTGGGATTTCTCCCAAGGGAATTTAATGGGTATTTATGAACTATACTCTTTCAATTTAAATTGAATCTCTGTAAATGAATTGAAAGGACGTTCTTTATTGACGTCTCACAGAGAATTTAATCCAATTTAAAAGGTAAAAAAATGCATTCAAAATGATTAAAAGGTGAAACACCTCAGACGGAAAAAGAAACGATTCACAAAAGGCCCAAAGTGGCGCCCCTTTAAGAGGTCTTAAGGGCCGCGTGTGTGGCCAATGGCCAATGTGAAGGGCCATTTAATAATTAACGTTTTCTCTTCTTGTGTTTCAGACGAACAGAGCATGTTCTCATCGTCAGACATGGAAGGCAGTGTGATGGGAGGGCCGTCCACAGGAAATGTATACGAAGTGGAACATCTGGCCACGTTCCAACTATCAGAAGAACTGGCCGCCCCTGCGGACGGGATGCGACGTCTCCTTCACATGGAGAAAAACGGATTCGGCATTTGGAGTCAGAAAATGAGAGTCAGACTCGAGAATCGATTCATCGTCATCCTCGACTTTGAAAACGGCGTAAGTATCCACCTCATTTATGCATGACCCTTTCCACATGTAACTTCTTATGAACAGTGGATAAACACATGGGGACGTTTTCCAAACGATTTGATGGAACAACATGAGATTAGGATCAAGGGCCACTATTAAATTATGCGTCACGTGCGGGCAATTGATAAAGGCAAAGTTTGCACGTTTTACTAGGGATTTTACTCTTAAGGCAAAGTATAAGTGTAGCTGTCGGAGAAACAGAGAAGGGTTGATCTAGAGCCGCCCCCCTATGTATGTGGCTCTGGAGTGCATATTCTAAGTTGACTCTGAAAGATAATAAATTTGTGAACGGCCCTCGATGGGATTTAATGTTTTTTGTGTTCATTCATCCTTTGTGTGATGTCATAGAGTTTAGAATCAAAGTTTCTCTATTAAATTAATTCCATTGTGATCGAGAGATGCATTCTAATTTCCGAAACACGGGCCGTTTATAAATTCCCCTCGAGTAGTGTCGCCCCATTAAAGACACTGAGCATTTCTTAATAATTCTTTATGAATATATCGAGTTTTTTCTCATGGTTTTGCATGGGAAGAGAAAGAAGGAGTTTATTTCATATGAAAAAGATGACAGACAGATTGAAGATTCATCCACACTCCACGAATATTAATTACCTCACTTTGGTGCAATGAGTCGTTCACAAATTCTGTGTATTCCACATGGGCCATTTATAAGTCACTTCCAAGTCTTAAGCGAGCCTTACGCCTTATATAAACGCTGATTTCAAAAGAGTGCATCAAGGGTTGTTATACTTTGGCCTACATACGCACCAAATGTATCTCACGCTTATTTATAACGCTGTTTTAGAAAAGGTTATACTTTCATCTTTGAGCGCTCCTAGAGCTGGGCAAGCGTCAAGGTAAATATTAAACGGCTTGTAGACCAATCCCCATGGTTTTTTAGTGCTTTGTTGATTTGTGAACGGCCCAAGCTGGAGGGGTGCATTGCAGGCAGTTTGATTATGGATTCAGGGAGTGTGTGGCTCCTTCCACTCTCAACTCTAAAGCCATAATTCAATCATCCATGGGAAAACACACACTCACATGATATTTGATACCCTTGCCTTGCCTTGGAGGATCAACAAAATGAACGGCCCTTGATTTTAAAGTGTTTGGGAGAGAAAACGTTTTCGATGATAATTGCTTTGTCTTTGCTCACTGTATTTGCATATTTTCCCGATTTGTTCGCGAAGGGCACACATTTCTTCCTCCCCCCGTATTCTTTCCGCCTGTGAAATAAGAAAATACTCTTGCCATTCATAAATTGTGGAACTTTGTTTTATTTGATGGGATGTCTATAAACGATGTGCTCTTTGTGTACAGGATGAGATGGAGAGATTTCCACTGCACTTGATTCGCGAGCCGACCGCCTTCACTAATACAAATCCAGGGGAACTTTACAACAACATTTTTGCGTTCATCGTTCAGCCCGTCGAAATGCACATCTTCCAGGTAATAAACCCTAAGGGGCCTGCACCTACCTTTGACCTACTTTTCTTGCTACCTCTTACTTATACAAATGACCTTGTCAGTGTACATCCGTGACCTACATATACAATAATTGCAAAAAGCAACTATACCTCAAGCCTACTTGTGTAGCCTACGTGGCCTACCTTTTGATTGACCAGCATTCTAATTTTGGTATATTTATGCAGTGTTTCAACATCGGGGCGGCAGAGCTGGTGGAGGATGTGAAGTTGGCGTTGTCAGGTCGTCTTCCACCTTCGCGTCAGCGTCATTCGAGTCAAGCGAGTCTTCCTCCACCTCCAATTCAACCTCCTCCAGAACCTCCACATTTTCATCCTCCTTCAGGTACGTTACCACCTATGTCTTTATATTCAAAACAGCGTCCTTCCAAGTGCCACTAAATAAGCGTCTGTGTATATAATCCTAGGTGAGGATGGACGGGACGACACGAGTTCGGTGGGAAGCGAAGGACGCTATGAGAGGGAAGTGGCAATCCTCAATCGCTGTTTCGATGACATTGAACGCTTCATTGCAAGACTGCAGTACGCTGCGGCAGCTTACAGAGAACTACAACGACGACGCAAGTAAGTCCTCTCTCAAAAGGGCTGTTCATAAAGCCAACTCTCTTGCACTGAGAAAGTGACGAGAGTGGCTTTGCTTCACCCTTGAAAGGACACAAAGTTCGGGGTGAAATGCGCCACAATGCTCTTTTCAATTCGAAAGTGATTTATGAAAGCACTTCAATTTCCTCTTCATTTATCATCCTTAAGAAAAGAAATAAGATGGACAGAGACGACGAGACGAGAGAAGATGGACAAACTACACAGTTCCATTCTCTATCCTGGTATTCGTAAAATACCCGGGTATTATGCAATAAGAGTCCTTTTGTAAAAGAGCGTTTGTGCATGTTGCAGGTCAAAGAAGAGCAAGAAGAAGGACCATGGGGAGGGATTGCTGTCGATGCGCGCCCGTCCGCCCCACGAACGAGAATTCATCGACATCCTCCAGAAGTTCAAGTTGTCATTCAATCTACTCGTAAGTCCCCCAAGATGTGCGTGGGTGGGCACGGCCCCCCATGTGATTTATTGGATGGAAAAGAGAGAGAGAGATTTCATATCCACTAGACATGCAATCAACCCATTTCTTAAGTAGCGAAAGGCTCATCCATAAATAATATAGGATCATCTCTTTCATTTATGGATGGAGCGGATCAGAGGGAATTAGAAAGAAGACTCCCTCTGGTCTATTGATGCCCCCTATGGAAATTAATCTCTCTTTCTCTTTGAAGATGAGTTTAATGACTTTTTTATGAGATTGGATCCCACCCAGTGCCCCCCACTCAATCTATTCTCTCAATTCGTATCCAAATTGCCGTTCTAATTTTAACATCAAAAATTGATGTTTAGTAGCAAACTTGTCTATTATTCCTTACTATGAGCGTTAATTGTTTTGTTACGAAGACGAAAAGGCATTTTTTATAGAGATTCTATTCTTATTCAAAAAGGGATTTTTTTGAGCGGGACTCTTTCCTGATTTATAAGAAGGGATTTTTTGATAAGGGTTCTATCCTAATTTAAAACGAAAAGGGATTTTTTCATGGGTATTATTCTCACATTTAAAAAACAATGTTTTGATATGGATTCCTCCTCCTCGTTTATTTAAAAGATGAATTTCTTTATAAATGCTTTTCTGATTTAAAAGAAGGGATTTTTATGGGAATTCTTTCCGTATTTAAAAATGTGATAAATGAACCATTTGATGGATGTTGTTTTAAGGCTCGACTGAAATCGCACATTCATGACCCGAACGCCCCCGAGTTAGTTCACTTCCTGTTCACTCCGTTGGCACTTATTGTGGACGCTTCGCGAGACGCGCATGCACCTGGCCTGGCCTCCCGCGTCGTCTCTCCCCTGCTCAGTCGTGAGGCCGTGGAACTCCTCAACAATTGTCTCACTTCAAAGGAAACCGAGCTGTGGCACTCCCTTGGGGACGCTTGGCATCTTCCAAGGTACGTGTTTATGAACGACCCTTATTCTCAACTGAAGGTGAGGGAAGTACAGGAGAAAATGAGTTGACTTTCCATGCAATGACCTTTCACATCACACAGAGAAACTCACATTTCATTGTATAAAGCCCTTGAGGCTACTCTCCCTCATCTCTACTGACATTTCCTTTCCGTGGGCCGTTCACAAGCTACGATATCTATCTCTCTCTGCATCACTCGCATTCTTAAATTACCCTTACTCATAAAGAATCTATAAGATAGCTTCGTTCTATACTCTTCTGTGACGGGGAAGAGATTTATGAACGGTCATCGGGATTACTTAGTATGGAGGGAGAAAGAATACGGAGATAATTTGCATACAGCATACTCTGTGAGAAAGATTTTTACGAGTCTCAGAATGCAACTCATAAAATCTCACTTTTCCCGTCTTCATTTTTACACCGAGAGTTGAGAGATACGAGGTCATTAGGGCCATTCATAAATGATCTGAGTTGAGGAGAATATTCCACACTGGGTTGTAAGCTCACAAGGGTGGGAAGAGTCAGCCTTGGGAATAAGTGAACACTAGATATGTGATTTATGAACAATCCAATGGTTTGATGGATGGTTAATTGAGTGAAGGTGTTGAAATGTGATCAGAAACTTTATGAGGCTCATTCAGTCAACATTTCCACCTCTCAACATTTTATGAGGTTTCTTTTAAACGAAACGAGATCACACATTTGCATCATCTCTATATTTATTACACGGTTATTTCATAAAGTACGGTCCAGAAGATCTCACCAATCCCTCCATTAATAATCTTGCATACCATGGACCATATACCTGTATATACTTTATTATGCTGGGTATATGGTGACCACAACTTGTCCTTTACTCGTAAGTGGGGAGATAGTGTCAGTGAGTAGTAGGATAGGGCAGTCAGTTTCCATCCTACACGCATATAAAGACATGAAAAATCCAATGCAGATTATGAATGGTCCATGTTGAGTGAGTGGGTTCAAGTGGCTCCCATTCCATTGATGGTTATGAGGCAATTAATGGCCACCCCCACCCATCTCATCAGAGGAAGCCCCACTCAACCCAAACAATTTTCCCATTCAGTTTTAGAATTAAGGGAAATGGCTGCCCCCACATAATTCTCTCTTTAGTTTTCTAAAATCAGTTCTCTCATTCACTCCTAGAATCCTCACTCCTCGTAAACATCCATTTGATAGGCCGCAGAAGGCTTATACGCGGGTGTGGAAATACCATATAATTGTGGTGTTAATTGCGTTTGTGTTATTGTAGGGATGGATGGAAGGGGTACGTAGCGCCCTACCAGCCCGTCTTTATGGACGGATGGGCGCCTACAATTGCCGACACGAGTTTAGGCGCTGCCGTTGCTTCCGAGGCCCAACGTAGAGTTCAAGAACGAATCCAAGCTGCTCAACACGAGGTAAATGGACACACACTTTATGAACGGTTGTGAAACACTGACTACTTGTTTTAAGGGATGATTGCCTATATGAGGTGATTTGTGTACGGACCTTGTAAATGTTGGAAGGGTTTTGTTGATGATATCCCTGGCATATATGGTCCAGTCTTTGACTTACCTTTTGGGGGAGGGGTTGTCCATAATATGCGTGATAATGGGCAGCCTAATCACCTCAATTACATGGAATGGCTGTTATTTATGTGTCCATATTTCACTGATTTTAATCCCTCATAATTGCTGGACAAATTACCTCACCAGTTCCAATTCCAGACTGTTCACAATTCTCACTGGCTAGACTATACAGTGGGATGGATATCCCACCCAAACAACATGGATATTTTGTTAATCATTATTACGATGCTTGATTCGTGGATATCACATTTCATTTTTGGATATCAAATCCGTTAAAACTAACTTTAAAGAAATGTAAATTCATGGCATGTGTAAATGTGATATCCATGTTCATATGATCAATGATCTGTCGATTCGGGTGCACATCCATAAGATATATCCATTCATTCTCCAAAATAGAATGTCTACCTTTTATTAATATATTTCTATGGAACAAATCCCAATTGCAATTTCGAATTCAAGATTTATATTAATGTGTAATGATTACAGGCTGAACAACAACAACAGGTGCAACATCAGCAGGCGGTGGCAGCGCAGGCACAGCGTCGTGTGGTCGAGCACGAGCGTTCAATTTCCCCCGTGGAGATGATGGGTGATGACTTTGGAGCGGGACAACGCGCTTTCCTTGACTCGATCAGATCGCGCGGCGGTCGAGTTGTCGTCGTCACGCACCCAAGAACTGCCAATAATCACAAAGAACTTACGGTAGTACGCGGAGAATACCTCGAGGTACGTCACTCTTTATAACTTGGGGAACATTTCTTTTTTGAAATATTATTTGGAAATAACGAGAGAGCACTGAATCTATCATTTATCCCACCATTAGATAGAAACGTATCGCATCATTTTGGTTTATTTGTCAAATGATGACAATTTTAAAGTTATTTCAATTTTTGGCACTTTTATAAATTATTTTACTTTTTAAAATGAATTTTCCTTAGTAAATGGAGTAAAGTTTACTTTAAAATCATACTGTAATACTTTTCCTAAGCTTCATAAATTAAATTCGTAGACAGGTGCATTTTCGTAGTTCAGAGTCTTTTTGATTTTGTTAGTCCCTCAATAAATCGCCATGGCATGGAAAAAGTGCAAAAACCCCCACGAACGCAAATTTTCAAAATCCCTAATTTTCTCTTAAATCCCTAATCGCTTTTCAGGTTAGGTTGGGTTAAGTTAGGTTTTTACATTGGCCTACCTATCCCATCACCTAACCCAACCCAACCTGCAAAATCCCTAATTTTTTTGCAAAAAAAACTGCAAATGTCTGAATTCTTTTTATGATTACATAAACGTCGGCCATTTTGCCTTTAGAAGGCTAGTTTAAGCGTTATTAAGTAGCGACAGCTACTTTATGGAAATGGTCGGTCTGTCCGTCTGTCTGTCCGCTCGATAACTTTCGAACGGTTTAACTTATCAACTTCAAACTTGGTACACTTGCTCTAGACCCCCATAGCTTGGATAAATTCGCAGATGGGCCCTGTAGGACCACCCCCAAGGTCACAATATAAAGGTCAAATTTTTGACCCAATGTTAAAGATAGGGAAAACATTTTTTTGTGATATTGCTCCTCCTCCACTACCGCTGTTTTGCTATGACCCTTAGACATTAGCAACCGCACTTTTTACCCTAGCAACCGCCTATAAGACCCTAGCAACCACACTTTTCACCCTAGCAACCGCACTTTTGACCCTAGAATTCGCACTTTGGGCCCTAGCAACCGCACTTTTGCCCCTAGCAACACCATGACAAAATTAAATGAAATATTGATTCTATCGCTACATGTTTCTACCATTTATAATGGTTTATTTGCAAAAATCTCATCGCGAACGCCCGTTTGCAATCTTTTTCCATGCCCAATAAATCCTAGGAATAGGAAAGTTCATAAACGACCCTACTGTTTCTCCTCGTCTTCCATATAAAAAAGAAGGAGAAACCAAAGTGACCTTAATTTCTTCATCTTTTTATCCATCCACCCACCCGGCCACTTACAAAACTTACAATTTTATTCTGGAGCATATGTAAAGAGTGTTTTCTAAATTAACCATTCATAAATCATCTTTTTTAATTCCTTTTGTAAGTCACTCAAGAGAAAGGACTAAATTTCTGCCCGTTGTTACAGTAGAAATAAAACCCGCATGGGCCAACTAACATTTCACTATAAAGAGAGACAAAGGATAAAGTTCTGTAGTCTGTAGGAATGCAAGTGTCGCCTTGAGCTTGAGTCTTCCACTTGGGTCTTTCATAAATCTCATATACCCGTTTGTGATAACTGATAAGCTGAAGACTTGGATGAATGTGGTCGGCCCCTTGGAAGTGGGTTGCAGAGTGTGGGTGCACCCATTCTGGGTCAAGAAAG
>JAQFZZ010000527.1:0-17126 GCA_034696405.1 Isotoma caerulea
GTTAATCTTAATCCCACTATTTGGGTAATCCTAATCCTTAATCTTAATCCCGATTTATAAAAAAAATAATCTTAATCTTTAATCCAATTTTGTGGGATTACCCAACTCTGCACATATTAAAGGACAAAAACAATTATCACAGTTGCATTTCTTATGTTTTGTTGAAATAAATTTATGTAACAAACGATTTGTTTAAAATTGGCGCCCCGGGCCCTTCTAAGCGCGAATACAACGCTTAAGCGCAGCTTGCTGATTTTTTATACCAACAGGTCTTGAAAAATACATAATCCAACACAAAAGATTGCAAGTGATTATTTCAAAGCTTTCAATAGTTATCGGTGCGTCAGACGGTGGGGCGGACAAAAAGACACAGAGCGTTCTTGCAAAGAAGCTTTTGCTATTTAATAATCTGATCTAGTAATCACAATGTTTTAGTTCGTTTCAAAATTTTGGATACATTTAAGTTCATTCTGGAAATTGTTTCAAAAAATCTGTTATGATTCAGTTTGAGGCTAACTTTTTCCATTTATTTCATATCAGGCAAATGACCAGAAAAATTGCCTGAAACGCGCTCTAATAAAAATTTTGGAAATTCCAAAATTTTTGAAATTAGCAGAAAAGTAAATTAAAAACAACAATTGCAAATTTATGTATGTACATCAAAACACCCAAATAAGAATGTGTCACATATTTCTGACATTTAATGCGTTAATAGTTTTTGTGACAGATTCTAGATAGATCTAAAAAATGAATCATTTTTAGACACAATGTATTTCCTTTGTTTCGTAAATGGCGTTTAAGTTCAGTTCGCGGGGTAAAACAGGAAAACCTGTTTCCTGACAGTTTTTGAAAGTGTTACTTTTAAGCTTGTAACGAATTGAAACGAACTGAGCAAAACGAAAAACGCGTTTCAGAACTTAAACGTTCCGATCGTTTATTCGATCTGTTGGATTTTGCACCGGATTGGAAAATAGACGATACGATCTTACTTCATCGTGTTATGTTGGACCGGATTAATACCCCTAACCATAATGAAAAGCCCATATCACGTACGGGTGTTACCAACTAACAAAAGCTATGGGTTTCTATTGCACATAACTTGCATAATTTAAGAACTATACAACATTTTGTAACTGTATTTCAAAACTTATTTTTATCTACCTTTACATATCCAAAAAAATATAAAAATTCCGAGTTTGACTTTTGACCTCGTTTTATGAGTATATACCTGATCGTATTGCCCTATGTTATTTAGATCAAGTTGTCGAGACCGACCCAAATGTTAAAAGTTTAACATTTTATCTACGTTGTCCTTTGACCTCATTTTCAGACATCGACCAGCCGCAGTAAAAAAAACTATGACAGTTGCATTTGTCATGATTTTTAAATATGAAACTATTGAACGTTGCATCCTGCATCTAAATATATCAATCAATTTAAAAAAATGTGATAAATGAACATAACGACAAAGCATTCCGATAAAGTGGCTTTCGCTAATTAATAAATATCACACTAATCCCAAGGTTATAAGCCACCAAATGCTGAAGCATGATACCTTTGAATAAGGATAAAAAATTTTAAATACCTTTCCATAAAGAAAAAGGTATTTAAATAAACAATATTAATGAAACAAAAGCATTAATTAATTTGGTAAATGTATTTTAAGTCACTCAAATTAATTGTTGTTACCAGAAACTATAAATATGAGCGCCTTTGATTTTCTTCCGACAAAATTGTCTACTTTTAAAAGACAAAAGATGTATAAGAATAAAGATAAAATGACGGTAAGTTCGAAATAACTTTAAATGCTATACATGTTTGTTCTTTGTGTAGTCATTATTAATTTGTGTTTCAGATAATGGCAAAAGCAGAAGAATGAACTGTAAGAAATGCTGCTGGGAAAAACAATCCATAAATCTAACCTCAGAAGAAAGCTTAAACGGAAATCGATATTTCAGCTTTACCACCAGAAACGCTTACGAAACGTGGAGGTAATAAAAAAGGCCTCCTTTAGAAACAGAATTACGACAATGAATTCTTCAACAATGAAAGCACCAAATCAGGTTGACAACGATTGAAATACTGCCTTATGCCAAATTTTGTATCATCAAGGTATAATCTGGCTTACTTTAAAGCTTTGATGGATGGTTTGAGCGTTACAAACGTCGGGCAAATATAAAATTCCCAGCTGTGACAGAACCAGATCAACCTTTACTGGATGACCATGAATTTAAATTGGCAAATTTTCAAGGTTTTATAAAGTCAAAACTTTCTTTCTAATAAATCCATGCAACATTATCAATATGGGTGAAGTTCTCATATCATTTGATATGGCTGGATCAAGCACTGTTGATCGTCGAGGACAAGAAGATATTTTTATCAATACTCTAAGTAATGACAAAAGTAATTTTTGTCATATACTCGAGGTTCGTGCGGATGGATCGAAACTACTACCAATGGTCATTTTAAAAGGAAACTTATGATGAAACAGCAATATTTCCACCAGGATGTCCAGGTCAATCCCAACGGATGGGTTAATTGAGAAATTCTGAACAACTGGATTGCACTCGGAGCTGGAGGTCATTCCAGGAGGTTTGACGAAGCTATTGCAACATCTGGAAATAAGTTTAAAAAAATCTTTCAAAGCAAAGATAGACAAGTTTGGGATAGTTGTATGATTGATGACACAACCGCAGATTCCATTAAGTTAGAAAATCAAAAGCCAGCATCGTATTCGACGTATGTAAATGTATTATGAAAGGATAGAAGGACGTCACCCCTGATGTGATCAAAAACGGTTTAAGAAAGGCCAAAATTTTAAATATGACGGTGGTATGATCACTCAAGATATAAGTGGAATGACTCCAGTAAATAGAGACGATAGTAACTCTGAGTCGCATGGGACCAAAATACAACTCGCAATCAAGCCACTTCATTAATTGATGACGACGATAAAAGAATGGTTAGCCGTGAATATGACGGCTTGGACGAGGATGATTTTTATAGTTGATACTTTCTTACGGACCAAAATATTTGCAAATAAAAATTTTTAAAACAGTTTATAACCAACGCTGGTCGAAGAGCATGTTCTCCAAAAAACATTTTTTTAGAGATAAGTCGCGACTTGAAACGGAATCATTAGGGTACATATTGAATAGGCCACCAAAAATTATAATAAATTCAAACTTGCATTCATCGTAAGGTTTCTTTCTTAATAAGTTTATTATTAAGTAACGAAAGCTACTTTATGAAATGGGTCTGTTGGTGTATCCGTCCATCTGCCTGTCTGTCCGTCTGTCACGAACTTTCTCCTAAACATAATGACGTATTGATATGCGGGTTTACTGCATTAAATGTCGTTTTTTAAATTAAAGTTCGTAATATAATGCATCGCCCTGACAAACCGCACTTAAAGCCCCTGAAATGCGGAAAATTCATAAAAGTCATTGTTTATGTCATTTTTTGTCTAAATAATATCCTTATTCTAAACAGATAATTGTGGGATTTTCAAAAAATTGTATACATATTCAAAGAGCTGCAGATTGGAAAAATTAAGTGACAGATGAATTTGCTTTCAAACTGCGTTAAAATATAACTGTTATAACAGTTGAAAACAGTAAAACTGGTATAGCAAATTGAAAGCTCACTTAGCTCATAGCTGAGGTAGAATAAATTGTAATTTTTTCCAAATTCTATGTATTTCAATGTTTGAAAAGTTCGTCAAATTGATATGTAATCAAATTTTGACACAGGAAGTATTGTTTCAAAATATTCTGTACGTGATAAAATTAAACTTTTTAACTTATTGATTCGCTACTTGGTTACACCTGTTTTATGATATTTATTTTAGGCCAAATCAGTTTTCCAAAACTAATTCATTAGCTATGCTTAAAAATAAAGACAAACTGAATAAAATAATTAATTCTTTGAAAAACCTATCGCACTTTTTCCAGTTTGTTTTGGACAATACAATTAATATTCCAATAACCAAACCTATGGCTGAAGCTGTGAGAAAGGGGAGTTCATCGTCTTCTGCGGAATCACAGTGTACAAGTCCGACTGCTGAACCACGAGAACTAATTAAAATTTTGCTCAACGACGGAGTTCTTCTAAAGAACTGGTCTGAATTAAGCGACTCATTAGATTGCCCACCGGTTGAAAGTCTGGTATGGGAGCGAGGTATCCAAAATGCAAGTTTCACATACTATGAAGTTTTTTCGCAAATTTTGAAAAGCTGGACAACAAGAAACCCGAACAAAACTGTGAAGGATTTATGTCAAATTTTACAAACAAAGCTTGAATGTGTTAGCACTGTTGGTAAGTTTTAATCGAATTCACCAAATGGTAGATATTTAATGTGCTTTAACAGTGTAAAAATAATTTTATTTTAATTTTGAAATACTAGAACAGGTAGAGGCCAACTTTGGAAAGGATGATGTAATAAAACTACTGCTGCCAACAAGTGGTTTGGATGAAGTGGAAAAAAGGTTTCATAAATCACCGATCACCCATGGACTTTTGGCGACAGCAACAAACTTCAGCGGAAGAGTGGAAGAACTAAGTCTACTAAAATCCAGCTTTTACTCCAATAAGACAACTTTAATCTTAATTTGTGGGCTAAGTGGGATAGGAAAAACAGAGCTGTGCAGAAAATTTGCAAATGATGTATCTGTTAATCACGATGTTTCTTTTACAATCAGTCGCATTTGGCTTCATGGAGAAACAATAGAAACTCTTCGTGACTCCATTCTGCAACTAGCTGTTGAATTAGGGGTGTCAAATGAAAACAACTCTCCACCTTCAAAGTACTTTGAGTATCTCGCATCGGCTATCCTAGATATCTCTACTCGTTTGCTAGTTGTAATTGACAACGTAGATGTTGTGTATGCAGAGGTGACAAAGATAATCAAGCGTATAAAAAAGTATAAACGAATTTTCGTTATTGTAACCAGTAGAGATAGTTTGCTGATAGAAAACGCAGGACTTACGATAAAACTTGACGCACTTTTGAACTTTCATTCCCGAAAAATGATACAACGTTCAATGCATGGCTTTTCCGATACTGATGCAAATCAATTGAGTAAATTGTTGCAGTATTTTCCGTTTGCTTTGCAACAATCGATAGCTTACATTAAGCAACAAAGAAATAATTTTCGGACACGTAGCTACGGCGTTCCAAACTATGTTGCAGAATTTGAGGCCAAAAAATCGAAAATCGTTAATGATTTTTTAAGTGAAACTGATTTTGATTACACTGTTACATCTTTAGTCACTTTGAATATGACAATAGAAAAATTAAGCTGCGATGCCGTTGAGATTTTGAAAATTGTTTCCCATTTGGAACCTGACAGAATCGAGTTAGATTTTCTTGAAAGAGTTTGTAAACGCAGTGATCTAAAGAGTTTTGATGATGGTTTGAGCATGCTTGATAATTACTCGCTGATAAAAATAGAAGGAGAAATACTTAGCATCCATCGATTGGTTCAAGAGGTTGTGAGGGAGAATATAAAAAATTCAGAAGAATGCACCACAGCGATGGAGTTAGATGTTCTTACCAAGCATCAGGCTAGAATTATGTTGCAATCATCTATTACTGATCTGGCAGATTATGATGCTGATAAACTTGGATATGTTGTACAGCAAATACCACTTGCATTACAGCAAGCAATAGCTTATATCAACCAGCAAAAAACCCATTTCCGGACTCGCAATTACAGTGTGTCTGAATATATAAATGAGTTTGAAAAGAAAAAGAAACAAATGCTTGAACACAGATTAAACGAATTTCAATTTGATCACAAAATGACCACTTTTGTTACATGGGATATGACAATTGAAAAAATGAGTGATGTTGCAATATCAATTTTAAACATTGTTGCATATTTGGATCCTGACTATATCGAATTAAAGTTCTTAGAGAGAATTTGTAAGTGTAGAAGTTTACAAAATTTTGATGAAGGTATGGGCATGCTGGATAAATACTCTCTTGTTAAAATAGAAGATGATATAGTAAGTATACATCGTTTAGTACAAGAGGTCATGAGGGGAAAGATAAATAATTCAGATGAATATTCTAAAACCTTGTTTGATAGCGTGTTTTTGGCTTGCGGGACTAAAGGGCACTCATGGTCTGAACAAGGACATTTGAAAAGCGTTTACAGGCTGGCTTGGAAATGTGAAATGGGGTGTATAGTTTACTTTCATGATGCGCTGTTATTTCTTTTGCAACACAATAGAATAGAGTGTGCTGTAGAATACAGCAAATTACAATGTAAAAACATAAGGTTTAGTTCAGATTTAGATGTGGCAGGGAAAATCCAATTCATTGAAAAATTATTTTTGTGGGCAATTGTCAACGACGGTTTTTATGATTCAGTAACAAATGAAATTGTTGAGAACGGTACATACACCTACAACATAGATTGGCTACCGGCAACCAGTAAATCGCTAAAATTTGCTATTAGTATATCGGAAAAGTGTTTTGGAGGGATAAGCAAAATAACTTTTGCAGTTAAAAATCGATTGGCTGAAGAATTGTGTAATGAAGGCTGTATTGAAAAAGCGCTTATAATATGTAGAGAATTACTGAATAGTTCGCCCTTAAATGAACGGAAGAATAATCGGGTTTACTGTAGGACCATTAATTACATTGTAAAGAAACTTGATAAGATAGGAGATTATGAAAAACATACATACTCATCACAACTGGAGACAGTTCTCAAAATAGTAGCTCAACTTAGTAATATTTTTTCCAGCAAATTGACCTATTCATTGAAAGTATTGCAGTTGAAAGCAAAAGTGCTTCACTTGAGTGGTGACTTTCAAAAGTCACTCGAGGTCTACGATTTACTTTTCCAAAAATATCAACCGACCAAAAATGAAAGAATCATTAGGTACTACAGGACAAAAGTAATTGAATTGAAAACAGAATTGACTGATTTCAATGTTATAACAAAAGAAGAAATTGTAAATGACTTTAGTGAGGCTGACTACAACATATTGTCATTACAAGGGTTGAATAGACTTATGCCTTCTTATCAGAAGATATTGGGTGATGAGCATCCATTAACCGTTCGAATTAAAAATGAAATCGCACGAAAATTGTGGGATTGCGACCAGGTCAGATGCATAACATTATGTAAAGAAGTTCTTGATTCGCCAGTTGATTATGAATATGAAGGAGCTTTCGAATTTTTATCTATTGCAAAACATATTTCGTACAACTACGAGGAGCAGAAAACACTATTAGCAGAACTTTTAGAAGTTAAGAAATCCCAAAAAGGGGAAGCCCACAGCAACACAATAAGAGTTTGTGAACTTCTGGCAAAGAGGATGGAAAAGTTAGGCAAGTTGAAAGATGCATTAACATTATTTGAACAAGTTAGAAATTGGTCTGTAACAAAAAATAGTTGGAGCGCAGACGAGTTAAAATTTTGTGCAGTAAATGTTACAAGATTGAAACTACGCATTGGTGATTTTTCTAACCTAATGAGTCCTGAAGACTTGTATGAAGAATTTAGTCTGTTCGAAGATTACAATGATTTGTCATTGAAAGAACTTGAAAATATTCTACCGTTCTACGAGAAAAGTTTGGGTAAAAATGACAAACTTACTCTGAAAGTCATAAATGCATTGGCATTAAAATTATCATGCGAAGAAAAAAGGCACAGTAGATCGCTTGCACTACTTGAACGAGTAATTGAATCTAAAGATGAAGATGAAATTAAAGTTGCATATAGCACGATGCAGGATATTGGTGAAATTGTATGTTATTTAGAAAACGACTATATGAAATCTAACAAATTGCTTAACAGGGTTCTCGAGTTTAGAACTGTTTATCAAGGTAAAGATCATGAGGATACCATAAGAACAAAAACTGCTTTAGCAGCGACACATGCTAAGTTAAACATTAGTGACTCTGATTGCACTTCGCAAGTTCAAAATTACTCTGACAGTGAAAGTGAAAGCTCGGATGACGAATTTTGAAAACCTGTTTTAGCCCAATGATAAAATAATTTAAAAAACGGTTTCAAACCGAAAGTTTTAAAAATAACCAAGGGGCAATAAATTCCAAATCAAAGTTTTAACGCCTGTAAAATATAATTTAAAATTTTAGTCGGTAAATTCTTAAAAAACTAATTCTGCAAATCAATATGCACATGCATGCACTTAGTGTACCCAAAATAGAATAAACATAAATGATATAAAACACCTATAGTTGTTAATACAAAATAACTGTTCCGTTGTTGGATATTTATGTTATTTGTTAAAGATAGCTCTCCATTGTGTTTAACTTTATTGCTTTTTATGTCTAATGATTTTAGCTTTGCTGTAGAAGTTTGAAAAGATTCAAAAACATTTACTATGCGATTGAAGTTTCGTTGGTTTTGAATTTAAAAAAAAGTTTAAATAAAATATTTGAAGTAAGAAGACAATGTTGGATTATTTCGATGCATATGTTTTTCTTTTGAATCAGTAATACATCAATATGCCAATTACAACGACCAAAAATGATATGAATTCATTTTTGAAAAATAATCGTCGTCAGATGAAGCTTAATAAAAAAACTTCGAAACAAATTTAAAGAATTATTTTAAAACTATTGGGTCAAATTAGAATATTTGGAATAATTTAAAATATTTGAGGCACTTTGAAACATGCGGAGCAAGTTGACACTTTTAGGGTAATTTCAAACATTTAATGCAATATGAAACATTTTAAGCAATTCAAAACATTTTAAATGATTTGAAATATTTTAAGCAATTTGAAACATTTTGAGCAAATTGAAACGTTTGGGACATATGAGACACTAAACAATTTGAAAGCTTTTACATTTTCTAAAATTCAAATCTAAAATTCAAAACTAACTTGGAAGATTTCAAGAGGTTAAAAGTCGTTACTGTACGTTTTGCAAAGAGTTTCGCAACTTCTACATAACCAATTTGATATGGTTTATTATTTCTAGTTTTATTTTTCATTCAAATTTATCTTAATGAAATTTTAATTCAATCAATAACTAACAATTATTTTATATTGCAAGCTTTAATTCAACTAACAATTAAAATTAAATTTGCGAATCTTCATTTTGCGAAACATAAACCGAATAAAGTCGTGATTTCGCAGAAACTTTCTCATTTTAGTTTTTTAAACTCTATAAGAAATTCATATAGCGGTTGCATTGGCGCAGATTTTTTTTGGCCATCCACAACATTTAAATGGTATTGTTTTGGATTCATAAATTAATCTTATAAAACCAACCTTAATCAACCATAGATCATTAATAATTAATGCAGTTGTTTTCTGGTTTTTTAAATGTTCCATTTTAATGCTATTTGTTATATGAAACTTAATTAGCTATAAATACTTGTTTCATGATAAGAATAAAATTGAATGAGCTGAATATGAATTGATTTCAGTATCTGCAGCTTTTTCTAATTGAAACAAGATTGGTTTATCCAATATATGAAATGTTGGGTTAGAGGACCAACCCAACCCGTCAAACAAAAGAGTGTGGCAGGTGCAATAAATCATACAGGTATATGTGTTAGTTTGGGAAACGGAAAAGACAATTCTGAACAATTTTATTTTAGTTTTGCCAGCCACTATCAGCAACCAAATTATATTAAGGTTGAAATAATCGCTTTATCTTTTAAAGTAAAGCCACAAACTTTATGTTCTCTTTCCATCCAGGAATGAATATGAAGCGACGAAATAAAACCTCTTTCGTCTGTATCACTCCTCGGATATAATTTCTACTTTCTAATCCAAGTTACTTGTTTTCAGACTTGATTAACCCTACGATCTCTTTCCATCAATCCCTTTATATTCTTAGCAATGTCTGGAGGCAATAAAATGACCGAATGGGAAGTGAAGCATTTGTCTCGAATAGTGAGAATTCTCATTCAAGACGACGCTTTGGTTTAAAGTTGGACTGAATTGTACCACGAGTTGGGTGTGTCCAACCCCATGTTTGTTCAGTGGAAAAAGGCCTTTAACAATAGCAATTTGGAACCCTACGAACTCTTTATGCATATTCTGGGTAGTTGGAAATCCCAAAAGGGAGATGTAGCCACTTTCAACTCACCCTGTGAAACCCTACGAAAGATCAACAAAGTGTCAGCTGCAGGTATCAAACCTAACTTCCTTCCACTTCTTCATCTTACCATTAATTAAATATAATTTTTCGCATAAGTAATAATTGCATGCATCAGTTTTCAAATGGCATCAAAGAAGCCGATATTCCTCATCTTATCTTCTTTCAAATTGCAAAGTGTATTATGTTTATTAAGGAGCGTCAGCTAATTTATGGTTTTCACTGCGTCCATCTGTCTGGTGTCTGTCTGTCCGTCTGTCTGTCCGTCTGTCTGTCACACCGATAACTCAAGAACGGATTGAGATATCGGGACGAAACTTAGTACACATATTCTAGACCCCCATAGCTTGGATAAGTTACGAGATGGGCCATGTAGGACCACCCACAAGGTCACAATAAAAAGGTCAAATTTCAGACCCAATGTTAAAGATAGGGAAAAAAAATTTTTCGTAATTCCTTCTCCTCCACCACCGCATGCTTTCTATGAAGCAAAAGGCACCCAAATAAAACCCAAAGAGACCTTAAAAAACCTAACCACACCCCCAGTAGGGGAAAATGAGATTATGGATTTAAATTTTAAGGGTGTTTAAGAGTACTTAATGGTACTAAGGGGTGATTAAGGGTACGTAAGGGTACGTGAGGGTACTTAAAGGTACTTAGGGGTTATTAAGGGTACGCAAGGGTACTTAAGTATACTTAGGGGTTTTTAAGGGTACGATAAGACGAAGTAAATAATGAAT
The DNA here is from genome assembly GCA_034696405.1 of Isotoma caerulea. NCBI lineage: Eukaryota > Metazoa > Arthropoda > Collembola > Entomobryomorpha > Isotomidae > Isotoma > Isotoma caerulea. The sequence continues at coordinate 10,834 of JAQFZZ010000527.1, forward strand.
TGTTATTAATTTAAACATACCGCAGAATGCAGTGTACCGAAGAAAAAGAGAATAAAGACGAGGTGGACAGATTGTTCCAGCCACGGAAGAAGGAAGAGAAAGTGAAAGGAGGCTTGTGCAAGGCTGTTGCAGTTAAAGTGGAAACAAAGAACAAGACGGGGAGAAAGGAGACTTCACGGACTCTGAATCCTTTACTGCTGGGGGAAAGAAAATGAAGGTTGAGAAAACTTCTCTAATGAAAGCAGAAGAGTTATGGCAGGTTGAAGAAGAGTCCGAGTTGGAAATGTATGAAACTTTCGCTTTCAGTTTGCTTCACTTTCAATCTCAAAAGGACGATGAAGAATTTGGAATTGCAAGCGAGCTTAATGAGTTGATTCATTGTCTTTTGGCTGATGAAGAAAATCATTCTGAAATGTAAATCAAGTGAATGAGTTTTGTTTACATTAAATTTATGATGATTTGAAAATCGCAGAATTTTTTGAAAATTATTATTACACATGCGCATACTCAACATTTTACTTTCACTCAACCTGTTTTCACTCACAGTTTCAGTTTGATCAAGTATTCTTAGGCTGACGGACTCCAATTCACAATTGTTTTATCTATTTTGCAATCAAGTTATTTAAATTATTACTGAATTACAAAAATGACAGACAACTATATTACATACTATGTTCCAATTAAATTTGATGACGGCGAAGAGACAATTGAAGTTAAAGAAGAACCAGGTTTAAATCTAATAAAAACAGAAAGGTCTCAGTTTGAAATCGCAACCAACGGGAAAAAGGGTTCCATCAAATTGATAAATCTCAACGTAATTGATTTTATTTAATAAAAAATTAATGCAATGAAATCAAAAGTATACTTGAGCGATAAAATCTTCTATTTTTACTAGCGAGAAAGGCGATTGAAACATAACGGAAAACGTCTTCCCTACGGACGGAGCGTTGCATTAGCTGACGGGTGTTTTGTAAACTTGGGGAACGGAAAGGCACTGACCATGCTAAGTGTTGAAAAAGACTGCCCGGCTGCTAAGCGACGAAAGACTGGCCCTCAAGCTGAAAAAAAGACAAAGTCTGGATTGTTTTGTTCTCTCGTGCTTCGGTGATATGAAAAATGTAAAAAAATAATCAAAATGAATTAATTGTAAATGCATTGCATCATAACTAATTATTACTTTTTTTGTTTAATAGGAGATAATTATCGAAGACGCGTTTTGTACCCAGTGCATTGTCGGATATGGGAAGAGATGTCTCGAGAAGTCGACTGAAAAGAATGAGTTGGAGTTAGACGTAGGGCAATATATTAACAAGTGTCTATGATAGCAGCCAGTAATTTTTCAACAGTTAATTTTTAATTTCCATCCGTTGCAGTTATTGATTTTTTAAATGGTACTTATGTCTACGTTGACCTATTGATATTTGTAACTCCTATAATTATAAGATTTTTTAAGAATTTTTTTTAAAAATTCATAGATTCATGTTTCAGTGAATGAATTAATCTTAATTATGGTAAACTAATATAAGGCAATTGAATCTAAGATAATCTGAGCAAAAATTAATGTGATTTTATTTATGATGATATTTAATTAGCTTTTTTAATCTATTTTTATAGAGTATCACTTAATTCCTACTATATAGATATGTTTGTAAATTATCCAATGCATTACATTACTATATTTCATTGAAGATGTACAGTTTCTGATTCACGATTCATTTTATAAATATAGAGCAATTTTAATTGGCAATTATCGAGAAATTTTAGCATTTTTGATTGTTAATAAGTATTAGTGGTAAAGCGACATATAATAGGCGATTCGATTCACTCCCAGCAATGAATAAAATGTCATATCATATTATTGATTGAAATAAATATAAACTTGGGATTTATCCTGCAAAATGTTTTATTTTTTTCTTGACATGTACACTTCAATTCAACTAATGAAGAGCCATTATATACTTATTTATTAATGCTAGTTATTTCACATAGAAATTTTTTTTTAATTCATCGACCAGGGGAGGGGCTAGGTTTCTGGTCGGCGGTTGTCGGCGCGAGCAACGTGTTCCGTGCTCATTCAATGTAAACAACGTACGATGGTGGTAATTAATTTTAATTTGTGGCTTAAATGTGGATTTCAAAACCTCATAAAACTGGAGTTAGAGCCCCATAGTTCGAACTATGTAAAAAAGACGGGGATTTACTCAAAACGTTAACAAAACCATGCAAAACTTATCAATATTAATTAAATAGTAAAAACAATATCTATTCATCCTCATCATCTTCGTACTCTGAGTTATCTTCATTGTCGCTCTCATCCACTGATGACACTGGTCTATCGCATTGTAAAATGTGTCCTGATGGTAAACATGCGATGATCGCAAGAGTCTCGTACACAAGCCCATCTTTCTCTTTGGTAATTGCGAAGATTGTTCCACAGGGTTTGGTCTTTAATTCTCTGCTCATGATATCAATGGTAGTGTAAATAGTTTTTGTATTATAGTGGGTCGAAGGGATTTTCAGTTGGGGTGCATATCCAATGTACAATATCGGGCCAATATGTAGCTCATACAAAGCTCTATATTTATTAATCTTGTCTTTTATTTCGATCTTTTCCGCTTGTTGGTTATAAAATTGAAGATAGCTGCTCGGTTGCAAATTACCAAAAGCAAACATTTCTTCAATTTGTCTGGTCTGTTCTTCTAGTTGCTGCGCTGTAGGATGTAGAGTGTTGTTGATCCTTTGAGCTCTGTGTTGCGCATCTTCGATTTGAAGCTTCAGTCCGTTAATGTCACACATTAACAGAAGAAGGTCCAATGAGAAAAATTCTTTGCTTGGGAGAAAGATTCCAGTGTCGCATAAAAAAACTTTCTTCTTATCCTCGCGTTTATCACTTCCAAGGCTCATTCTATGTAAGAATATGAATAGCTGTAAAAATAATTAGATTAAAATTAAGTCTATAATCAAATATTGGATTAAAAAAAGTATTATAGCCAATGAATTTTTTTAACCTAAATGCAGCAAGCGAAATTTTAAGCAGTTGACTAGGGATTAGTTGATTGAGTCGATATGCACCGGGACCATGGAAAAAAACCATGATATAAGGTTTCTACTGAGATTATTTCCTGTTCTATTCAAACCTCTTTTAGCCATGTATTTTTCAGGAGGTTTAGTAACATCTCGAATAAGCACACAAGCCTTTCAATCAGTTCTCTGCAGCGATAAGCATGGAAAAGACACATCAATGGCAGACTATCACACCACTTTGGATTATCGATGTGAAAGGAACAGTAATTGAGATTTTTCATTGGGCGCCTGAAGCAGCGTAAAGTTTGGCATATTACGCCCCACTTCCCATTGCTTTTATTAATCTAGACGTTATTTTTGCAGACTCTCACACACGATTCGTGTCTTGAAACACAGTTTGATAAACAATTTTCTCGTTGGTTCCACCGAATTGGAGTAATGGTTTTGAGACAGTCTTCAATAAATTGCTCTTTTGGATAGTTTCCGTTTGCAACAGGAAACTGAGCGTAATATTAAAATGTTGAAACAATTGCATCGCGAGTACGCGCTCGCTGCCTTTTTGCAGTATCCAAATCCAATGTTGCTGTCGGTGTTTCGAACTCTTCTTTTGTTTCCAAAATTGAGTCCGTTCCATTGAAAACTTTCTTGTATTCTTCAAAATCGAATGATTTAGGCTGGAGGCTCTGGGTTTGGTTTGTCTTATCCGGAACTGATTTCATGCCACACTATAGAAATAAAGAGTTGTATCTTACTCAAAATAACAAAATATATTTTAATTGACGTTTTGTAAATATTCTTTATGTAGTTCTTATGTTATGGTTGTGAGAATGTGCTATCGGAGAAGATGTAGAAATGAATGGCCCGAAGATAAGAATAAAGATTATTTACAAGATGTTTTTATTCCTATTCGTATAATATCTGTGTCTGAAGAATAATGAATTGGTAAGCCTATTTATACAAAATTTAGTGAATGGAGGAAGTTATTTTTGGAAAGGAGAGTGAAGGAAGAATTGGTGAGAAGGGAGTAGTCGAGGTTGGTAAATGTAGGTTATCAAGTTTTCAAGACAGCTTTTGATGATGTTGACATGGTCATGTTGTGGATGATGTAATAAGCAATACTGATACGTATTACAGTTTAATTGATAGCAAAATCAAACAACGTACCGTATAATGTGAGCGTGGTTCTTTGGACAATTGTAGAAATTTATTGTCAATGTACATGGTGGTGTGATTTCCCTGCATAATTAGCTGAGCAGGGCATCCTGAGTTGGAACATCTAAAAATATATGGGTCAGATTCCCTTAAATATATCGTAAAAATATATGTGTATAAAACAGAGAACAGTTAAAATCAAATAATAAATTCGGAACATGAGTCAATAATACAATATAACTAAACAATAAAGTATTACCAAACGGGACTGAAATAGAACTAATGAGTGGCAAGTATTTTGTGCTTCAGACTTGTATCGCTCATCGCAGTGTACAATTAACATGTGCAAACAATGTTCTTGTGTATTGTGAAGTTGGAATAGATAAGGCTCTTTACAGATTTTCCACTTCGTTATTTCCGAAATTTATTTATGACACAACAACCGAATTATACTTTCTAAATCCGAATCTTTATTTATTTCCTTATTTTGCCAAATCACTCATTAACCCTTACAATGGTAAACCACGACTGATATCATTATCCTTTCATACAATTTTTAGAGAGGCGAAACTTACTTCGAAAGGTAAGTTTTTCCTCTCTACTTATTTTGCTCAACCGTCCATAAAACACGGAATTTACCATTTGGTAATTCCCATTCACACATTTCTTCCCAATATCTCGTTCCTCAGCTTGTGCACAAACCTCCACAGGTGGTTTCACAAGCTTAGCGAACAAAACAGAACAGAACCTTTCACAAAAACTGGTTGACCTCGAAATGCAAGAATTGAGCAAATCTAAGCAATGTTAGATTTGCTTAATTCTGCATCTTAAATGATATCATTGTGAGAAAATAATATTTTATAATATTATTTTCTCACAATGGAAATGTTTCATACAAAAATTCCACCATCATCATCATTATCATCTTCATCCATTTTCAATAAAAATCCTAATAAGAATCGGGCATTTTACCCGATTCTTGCAGTATCGGAGAGTTCAAAGTTGCAGACTTCGCATTGTAACGCGTCTCTGGGAAGGTGACACTTGTAGATATGATTTTCGAGTCGAATTTTATCACAAAACATTTCGTTACATGTTACACACCTATTACTTACAGTTGCAGCAATCGAACACATCTTGTACTAAATAATATGTACAAAAACAAACAGTTTTTATTATAATCAAATTTTATACTTCACTCACTTTTTTTGATTGCGTAAATTATTTACCACTGTCGATCTGCAAATATTACTGGGAGCTAACGTTGGAGAAGTTCATCGATCTATGGATTATTGATTATTGACAGAGGAACATCAGCAGCACTTCCTGAATTCGATGAGCAAGGTATCACAGTCGAATGTGCTTTTAATGAAAATCCAGACAGTGTCCAAATGTTGCTTGCAATGAGAAATTAGTTCCTTTGTTCTTCCTGCCTTAATGAAACTGTAATGAAATGTATGGCACTTGAGAAGAGAACCCAAAATGGAGAGCTGAGTGGACTGACACCGCTGCTAGGATGGATTTTGCTATTTCCGAAAGCATGTAAGACTTTATTAGTTTATTTTTTGATGTTTATTATCTTATGTATTATTTTGTATTAGTTTATTTTTTTATGTTTCATATAATATTTTACTTCATATTATTTAAAATATTTTACTCCATATTTTAAAGGTACTCAAAGGACAGATGGCAAACAGTCTACGAGGATATTTATATTTGATTATAGTGTATTTAATTGTTGTACTCGAGGTTATTTATTGGTAGCGTTTAGAAGCGGTGGAGTGCATCTTATGCCATATATTTGGAACCCTAAAGATGAAAGAGAAGCAGAAGCAGCCAAAGCGTTCACAAAAAATTTACAAATAACTACTCGACACACTCAGTACATTTGCGAGCACTCAAAGCTGACTTCTATTTGAATTTCTATTTGAATTATTTTGTATTAATTTAAAAGTTTTTATGGAATTAGGTGCTTCTTCATAATGGACAAATGAGACTTGTGCCAGCGTTGGAGAAGCTATTGGAAATCCTACTGTTTCGAGTACGTGACGTTTTGGCAGAGTGTGGTGCTGTGGATGCCTTTTGGATGGGGACTCTCAAACTTCGAAGTCTTCAAG
>JAQFZZ010000528.1:0-17115 GCA_034696405.1 Isotoma caerulea
ACTCCAGCAGAATTTGGTACAACACCTAGCTGACAAAATTTCCTTCTCAGTTCGAAACAATCTACAGCAATTATATGTCCAGAATGTGAGCCGACGAAAACAATTCCCGAAGTCAGCCCTACAAAATTTAATAAAAATGTCAAGTTTGTATCATCGTTTCCAGACTATTATTAAATTGTTTTTAATAAAATAGGTACAGAAAACAAACCCTCAAGTGAAACCGTTGTGTTGGCATCAACACATAGTCTTAGATCGTATTCGCATGAAAAAAGCACTCGCAGTGGACGAACATACACGTTTTGTAGATCATGTTCAAACGACGAAAGATCTTCGAAAGACTCTGAGTAGTAGCTTTCTTGTTCTTCACAAAATTTCATAGAAGAACTGTCAGAGAATGGCAATGTTTCTTCACTCAATGTGATGCAAAAGCCTGAATCTAGTATTTTTGATTTGAAGCTTTCCACTGTCTCGGCGCTGACAAGAGCTACTTTTGCCGTCAACGGTTGTTTCGCTATTGCATGTTTTAAAATACTACATATTCCATGAAAAGTGCTCCCATTTAAACTGCGGAGAAGCTGGTTTTCATATTCTTCGTGCAATTTAGTCCCGAACATGTTAAGAAGATAAAAAGAGTTTTCGACAAACCATGTAGCTTGGGCAGAACTCCCACCCATTTCATAGAAATTCTCTTTCAATACCATTTTTAAAGGAGTTTCACGGTTTCCGGTTATAAAATTCCATAATGGATACAAGGTTTTAATTATTGTTCCTTCTGCCATAGAATACATTCCATTCCAAGGATAATTCTGATTTTCCACGTACTTCAATATCGTTTGTACGTCGATTTTTCCATTTTCATTTATAGGAATGGAGTGTACTGCGACTATGAATTCAGGATAAAACTTCGGAGAAATGTCAAGATAAAGGTCGGGAACAAAGTTGGCACGAACGTGCCTTCCAAGTCCAAGCATGGAAGAATGTTTTAGCTTTGGTACTACAAATAGGTATATCTTGTCGTTCCTGAACACACACTGAGCCGTTTGAATTAAACCTGTTTCCAAAGCTAATTCTTCTATTTTTGCCAATGGTATTTTCACGCCGGATCGCTTAACTATTGAATCAAGGCGTCCAACAAACTCCATTTTCTGATTTTTCAGCTTATTTCCAAGTGAACAGTAACCATAGTCGCCCGTTTTGTAAGCAAAATGTGTACTACTTGAACTTTTTTCTAAGGTGCCAAAGGGGGAATAATGATTGGTATTTTTTCCAAACACAATGTGCCCTTCATGATCAATAACTGTGCAAAAACGGGTTTCTGACTCTGAAAAAATTAAAGTAAATCAACATAAGAGTTTACAATTAGTATGTAGTGGAGTTAGTCACTTGTGAAAGAACATTTTCTAAGCTCTTTGGGATTGAAATGATGAAACTGAACAAGCCATAACTATAAAAATATTTTTAGGAAGTTGTGGACTTATTAGGTACGCATAACTTACTAATTATAATCTCTCCATAACCAGGCAGAATTGAGTTTTCGAGTCTTGGTAACTCAACAACTACAGAAGTATCTTTCAAATCTTGATCAATTAATATCCTAGGATCTGTATCATCAAGATCAATTATTCCAAACGATGCCCAGCATGACATTTCAGTTACCCCATAAAGGTTAATCAGCCCTCTTAGGGAGTTATACATATCATTATCAATGAAGATTTTCAATTCTTCCTTTGATAAGCACTTTTCTCCACCCAGTGCTAATATTTTGAGGGAAGTCGTCTTTTGGGTGAAATAACCAATAGACTTAAGGTCGTTTCCAAATTTTCGTAAGAATGAAGGTGTCGTTTGTAGTACAGTAACTTTATGTTTCAGCAACACTGTTCCCAATCTTGATCCATCCAATTTAACGTTTTTTGGAACGAATAAAATGCAGCCTATCATATTAAAAGAAAGAACGTGAAAAGTACGTAACCAATACAAAACATGTAGGAAATAATTACTTTGAAGGTTTTAATGTTAGAAATAACTGGCTTAGTTTCCAGTAAGTTGCATCATTTTTTCCAAGCTTCTTCAGTGAAACTTAGCATAAATGTAACAGTGTCATCTTGTATTGTATGATACAACTTTTTCGGAAATACAGCCAAAGAGTTGCTACTTTAAGGTCTTGGTTAATAATCCATACATACCTCCGCTTCCAAGTGCACAAAAGAGATCCACAATAGAAGGGTCGAATGTGGGGGGTGAACATCCGAAAACTACATCATTTGGTGTAAGCTTCCAAACTCTCGAAATGAAATCACTTATATTTGGTACAATAGATGCATGGCTAACAAGAACCAATTTTTTATCACCCGTTGTTCCGGTAGTTTGCATAGCATACGCAAACTCGAATGGTTGTGCAGTAAAGCGTGGAGTTGCTTTTATTTCCTTTGATAAATTATCAGTTGCAACGATAGGGAATTGAATGATCCTCAGTATTTCTGACTCTCCATGAAACATTATCTCGATAAAATCCTGATTAATTGCGTTTTCTAGGATCCAGGTATCATGACTGGCGAAAACTTCTTCATCTATTATCATATATTGCAAACCTAAAATGTTTCGCGCATTGGTAACAGTTCTCTGAAAGTCGTCATCATCTGAAATACTGTAAATAGCTTGTCCGGATCGCATTATCCTAATTTCCGAAATTAAAGAAACAAAATTAAAGAGACAAATTATTAAAACAATCTGGCAAATTCACATTGGAACTTCTGACTCACCCTATTTGAATACAAGGATAAAGATGATTTTGAGAAAAAGAAACTCCTACAAAACCAGAAAATCCTTTATGCAATAGTTTCTTTTCAATCACTATTGCAGCATGATTTAAATCTTCATAAGTCAATTTAACTTCAAAGTTCCTTCCATCATCATAAATGATTGCAACTTTCTCAAGGTTGCTTTCGTACTGAAAGAAATCAAAGAGATATTCGTTGGGGAACTGATCCAATGAGTTTTGTTCTTGTTCGCTTTCAAGCCTTATCAAGCTGTATTGCTTCTCGTCAATTGGGCGAAGATGGTCTTTCTTTCTGTACGACTTCATACTTTCTCTGGTTGCTTCAACCTTAAAGCCTTTGAAAGAAAAAAAAACAAAAAATGCAATATAGTAACTAGTTAAAATGCAAAAATGTAAAATGCGAATGCAAAAATCAAATTTTGATTTCGCATCGCAAAAATTAATTTGATTTTTCTAATTTACAATATACAGTGTATAATTATCTTTCGTTTCTCTTCTCCGCGCTTTGAAAACGTAACTTTCCTTACAAAAATGACAAAAAAGCTCAAAAATGCACCTTAAAAATTGTACTTACAACTCAAAACTTGACCCATTGCAGCCACCCCGGATAAGTATGATCGTTATTAGTTTATAGGCGTTTTATTTATAAATTATGATTTCGAAGAATCGTATTCCACAAAATGATGTCTATTTTAATACTGGTTGGTGACCTGTGTCCGGTGCTGATTGCTGATGCTGACATTAGATTATTATAAGAAACGATATTTAGTAGAAAACTACTCTTCACTCTTATGCAACTTTAGTATGAATGTCGTGTGTAGTGGGATCAGTTTTCAGTATGCGGTTCCATTCCAGTAAGTAGCAATTTAATTTTGTGGCTAACTTACTATTTCTATACGACACAATAGTATAGTGCATCTATACGTAGTTAAAGAGTCTTATTTCTCCCGCAATTTTGTACCCGGGACAAAAATTCATTATGAGGTAGTTGGGTTTTTGCAAATAACATATACGTACGGTCAAGAAGAAATCTCTACTCTGCGCCTGTAGCTATGTAGTAGATAGGTCGACCGAAGAAGGCAAGAAAAACAGAACAATAATATTTGAGTGATCTTACCTTACCCCTACAGTGTAAAGACGAACAGAAACGTGCAGTGAGGGAATCCTAATTCTTCATGTGTGGTTAAAAAATTTCTGGAGTTTTTTAGAGATCAGTGAACGGTAAGAAAATTTCGAATGTTTCCAACAATTCCAACTTCCTTTTGTATTCACCCATTTACAAAATTCAACATGGTTATAACAAAATAATTATTGTTTTTATTAAGGGACGGCAAAGGGAGAAAAATTAGGAGAAATTGGGAGGAAAAATAACGTGGGTGTGGAGTGAAAGTGGACTGTTCTATTCTGAATCTTGAACGACTGTGACCGAAGAATATAGGGAGGACATGTCAGCAGGTGTAAGGTCGGTGTTACCACCTTCAAGGTTCAAAATTGTCAAGGATGGTTTCTACAGGAAAGTTGTTGCCACTTTGCCCAAGCCTTATCAAAAGTTTTATTATGAGTGGAAGGATAATGAAGATAAAGAAACTCCGGTGCATTGGAAACCTCGTGAGGGAAGATGGGAAAGGAATCCTGAAACTGGTGAAGTGTAAGTACTATTTGGAGGATATTAACTTCGAAGTCCTTAACAGATGAATATGCCTATGTTATGTTGATGGACGTATCGCAGATAAATTAAAAGTTGTGGTGGCTAACAAAAATTATTTTGTTTTTTGATAAACTGCAGGAAAGTAATTCAAAATGAGCCTATCCCTGTCAGTTATCCTAATGAGATGCATAAAGGTATTTGGGGAGGCGAAGGTGTTATCGATGGACTTGTAAAGAAAGCAAAATACCGAAGTCCTGTTTCACGATTTTGGACTCCAACGTTAAAAAAAACTGTTGTTTATAGCGAGATTTTGGACAAGTATCTATCTGTTACTGTCACTGAAAGAGCACTTAAGCTGATTGATGAGAGTAATGGATTTGATAGTTATCTACTCAAGGTAAGATACATTAAAAACTTAATCCGTACAAATAATAAATTTTTATGAAAGTATGGATTTGAAGAGCTTACTTCCATATATTCATTTTGTTTACAGACTCCAGCGTATGACCTCAAGAGCTTACTTGCTTTGAAATTAAAAAGAGTCTTGCTTTTGACACTAATTGACAAAAATTTCTGCCATAACAATCAAGAAAAGCAAACAAAACTTCTACAAAAGTACAAAGAATATATAATACCGGTAAGAATAGCCCGAATTGTATGTATTCGGAAAGATTTGATTAGACGTTAGAAAAACCACTAATTTAGCACTTTTGTTGTAGAAAGACCAAGCCGAATGGTACGGATACAGTGTGGAGGAAGCAAAAACAAAGTATGAGTTTATCACTAAACAACAGGCAAACCCAAAACCATTAAAATATGAGCTACGCAACAGTTATATTGAAGAATTAAGGGAAAGTAAGGATGATGCGTCTCCATCAAATGGAGTATCTCAGTTGTAAGTAGCATTTAAGTTAGAAGTCTCAAGCTATTTTTTTAAAAGTAACTTATGTACATTATTATTGCTTGCTGTACAGAAAACCGTCATGGACAACCAGACTGAATCCTTTCTCAAAACCTCCAGCGGCTTCATAAAATGTATACGTGATAATGATGATTTAATGACAAATGACTGTAGATGTACGTTGTAGAGCATCTAGTTAGATAATAAACGGTTTTGTGACTTAAACAAAATAAAACGTTTCCAAAGTACAAAGAATAGAAAGAAAGAAATACTTGCAATTATAACAAAAGAAAGGTTCGTACTGGTGAAAGTCTGACTTGCATGATTCATTCACTGCTTCTGGCAATACATAGTTTGATGGAATTTGTGATACCACGTACGAATGAGTACGTACGTACTATACGTACCTTTCCTATTTTTATGTGAAGTTTAATCTACCTCATTCATTTTTCCTTCTGTATATTCGTCCTTATGTTAAAATGACAAAACAATAGTTTAATACTTATAACTCCTACTCCATCCTTATAAAACTAATCTTTGTTGCCTTAATTTGAATTATAAATGGATGGAATTGTACCGCAGGGACGAGGTTAATTAAATGTTAGAAACTGGACGATAAAATTTCTTAAGTTAAACATTATTGCTTTAATTAAAAATGTATTACTTTATTGAAATTTTATTTCTTTACAACTTATATATTTAAAGATTTTGACCTTACGACCAACGAACTTAATGCTATCGTTTGTATGATTCTCATCCAAGAACTTAATGACATCGATTTAAGACAATTTCTAAGTAAAGTAGAGTTGTACAAAGTAAAATCCAGATTTATTAACGTGCAATGGTATAAGATATCGTTAATTTATTACACTTTATTAACAATTATATTGAATTATTAAAGGAAAGTAAGGACGATGCTTCTCCAAGTAAAATATCTCTATTGTAAGTGGCAGCTACAAGTCTCAAGTCATTATTTATTTTTGACTTAAGATTGCTTATTATATAGAAAGCCGTCATTATCATTATTAACATATTTTGGAAATAGTGGGTCGAATGAAAATAAACTGGAAACCTCGTGACTCGTGAGTGTGAAGTATATTTAGGAGTACGATTAAAAGTATGTTTTTATCAGGTTACCTTAGCAAATCGTTGTTACTGCTCTGATATAAAGGGCATTGATTTGATAATTTTGAAAATAGGTTTAGTCCGATTAAATAATAATATTTTAGGATGCCACAACTCAATGGTCTTATTCTGAATTCTTCGTTTCGTTATGTTATCTTCCGAATTTTCACAGGCTTGAATGAACTCCTTAATGAACTTATTCTTAATCATTTGTTTGATAGAAAAGTACTCCTCGTTTAGATAACCGGTTTTCTCAATCATTGTCAAATAAGGTTTATATGACTTAGCATATTTAATTGTAGACTGTCGCTTCGAAGTGCTTGTTTTTTGAACTCCACAAAACTTAGGGTAATCGTTAGTGAACGGTGACAGTTGCTGTAGCCGAATCTGAAATTTTCGGATTTTGAAGTACGGATAATGGATGTCGTACTTAAATACAAAGAAGCGACTCTTTAACGTTTCTTCCAAGTACTGGATATCATTGCACATAATTGCGTGATGTATCTTTCTAAAACTGTCTACTTTGTACTTTTTTAACGGGTCAATTTCACTTTCAAACGCAGAATCGGTCATCGCACTCACTATTCCAGTTTCTATTCGTGTTTTTATTTCGTCATTTGGATACACGCAATGAAGTGGCTTCGTCCTACAAAACAGTAAACATGTAAGAAAATCTTAAGATAGGAAATTAAATGGAAGGTAGAGTGATCAGTATAATAAATTTGTAACAAGAATATAATATTACCATAGTGGATCTATGAGTTTAAAAAAGCTTTCAAACTCAGCAGACGAGATTATAGGACGCATTTCATTCAGTTTTTCTCGTATTATCTGCTCCCAAGATGTATCTAAACAATTGAAATTAATTATTTAATCATTCGCATTCAAAAAAGACCTTTAGCTTCTGGATTGAAAAAAAATTATTTTGGAAGTTGTGTTTACCTGATTCAGGTACGCCTGTAATTGCCAATTGCATTGCTTCTTCGTTGCCATTTAAAGGCGCAGTGTTGTTCGCAATGTTCACCAAAGCGCTTTCTTCACTACCACTAGGTTGGTTATGCTGATTTTCTGCTGGTGCGATACTAGTCCTACTGGAGTCACTTTCACGAGTTGATCTTGACGAGTCACTTTGATTCAATGGAAATGGGGATACCGGCCGGTTCATAAATGGATAACTCAAATGTTGAAGAGTTCTTAAATTTGCAAGAGTTTGAGCCCTTCTCATTGGGTTCCGTTCCCGATTAATATATTCTGAATGTGTCGAGACGGCCACCACACTGTAATTTAGTCTTACGTTCGAAGACGAGTCCTCCCATTCTTCCCCATCCGTTGACAAGGGTGTGGGTGAGACTGACGCTGTTCTAAAGAAATTTGCCATATTTTATACTTGATAAATTTAGTCACAAGGCACAAGAAAACCTGATAATTTTAATTGGAATTCAGAGAGAATATTATTATGTGAATAATAAAAAGAAGGAAAATCAATTTTCTCTTCATTACAACACTCAAAGTTTATTGAACCATGACCATAGCAATAGAAATATACAATAATCATTTAATGCAGAATGTAGTCTTGCAGTGTAGTTAACGCAAGCCCTAAAAATTGCTACAACTTCTGGGAAACTATGAAGATGATTTACAAATTTGGAAATATAGAACGGTTTTTTGCAAGAAGATGAGGCATCTGCATTGAGCAAATGCATGTGAATCTTTGCTCACAGAGGGAAAGTTAATCTTTTAGCTGATCGAAGAATTTTGTTTTAGCCAGAAAAGTTGTAAAAAATAAGTAGTGAGAGTGAGAAGTTTCTAATTTTTATCTTTCGTAATATTAGTTTGCATTTTTATTCTGCTAGATTTTTTCATCACTCGGAAGAAGCTTTAAAATATGAGGAGTCGGACAAATTCAGGAGTCCGACTGGACTATTACCATCGGCTTGTTTACAGGACAATTCTGTGTTATCAGGTTGTTTAAAAGTTATCATTTCATATTTAAAAATTACATAATACACTGTTAAGACGCAAATACGCAGTATACATTAGTACATATATTAAAATAAATTTTAACACTGAATTGACTGTGGCTTTTAGGACCCAGTAACAGGGCTTCTTCCAGCTAGTCCAACAAATAAACATGCTTGGATTCGAGACAATGTCTACAGCATAATGTCAGTGTGGGCTTTGTCGATGGCATATAAAAAGAATGCTGATATGGACGAAGATAGAGCTAAGACGTATGAGTTAGAACAGGTGTGGAATGCGAATTACTATTTGCTTTTATTTCACTTGCAAGACTGCAACCTTCGACTATATGATATCAATTAAAATGGATACTTCTATGTCATTGCGGTTTTCATTTTTATAATTTTTAGAGCTGTGTGAAACTGATGAGAGGTCTCTTGATGGCTATGATGCGGCAAAAAGATAAGCTGGAAAAGTTTAAGACGTCACAGTCACCATTGGATGCAGTTCATGCTAAGTACAGTTCAGAAACTGGACAGGCTGTGGTTGGAGACAGTGATTGGGGTCATCTTCAGATCGACGCTGTTTCCTTATACCTTTTAACGCTGGCGCAGATGACCGCTTCCGGTCTCCAGGTTGTATTCAGTTTGGATGAAGTGGCATTCATCCAAAATCTAGTCTTCTACATCGAATCTGCATACTGTGTACCGGTACTTTTAATTTTGTACTCAGAGACTATAACTGGAATTGTGAGCATCAGAGCTTTTTTAAAAAATGTGATGAACTGTTTAGGATTATGGGATATGGGAACGAGGTGATAAAAGTAATCATGGTCTGCCAGAATTAAATGCAAGTTCGATTGGGATGGCAAAAGCGGCACTTGAAGCTATGAATGAGCTTGATTTGTTTGGTGCTAGAGGTGGACCAGCCTCAGTTATTCATGTTCTAGCTGATGAGGGTCAAAAATGTCAAGCTGTTTTGCAATCAATGCTACCTCGAGAATCTAACTCGAAAGAAGTAGATGGTGGTTTGTTGTCTGTAATCAGTTTCCCAGCCTTCGCAGTTGATGATCCGGACTTGATTAAGTTAACCAGAAAGACAATTGTTTCAAAGTTGCAAGGACATTATGGGTACAAAAGATTTCTTAGGGATGGATATAAAACTGCCAAAGAGGTATTTAGACCAGAGGCACATAGTTCTGGTTCTGAATATTTTATTAAATTCAAGGGGCGTATTAAATTTAATTTTATCTTTAGGACCCAACACGATTGTACTACGAGCCTTGGGAACTACGAATGTTTGAAAATATAGAATGCGAGTGGCCACTGTTTTTTTGCTATATGATAATTGATGCATGTTTCAGGAATGACAAGGAGGCTGTCATTGCGTACAGTGAAGCTCTTGATGAGGTATGTGATATATCAGTATAAAACAGTTGTATTTAGTATTTTTAATATTTACAAACGAAATTTGTTCCAAAGGTTCTGGTTAAAACAGACGATGGTCTTCGCCTTGTACCGGAGCTATATGCAGTACCAGCGGAGAAAGTAACTGACGAGTATAAATGCCCTGGAAGTCAAGTAAGAGAGCCACTGGGACGATGCCCTTTCATGTGGGCTCAGAGCCTCTTTATAATAGGGAAGCTACTTCAAGAGGTATAGTAAATAGCACTATTATGCAACGTTTTCACCCATTGTCAAAGCGTAGCTAAAAGCAATTTTACCAAGAATATAAGTATCGTATCATTTCTTTGGTTTGTTTGAATGCAGGGTTTCTTGGCTCCTGGAGAGTTAGATCCGCTAAATCGAAGGCTTTGTTCAGAAAAGAAGCCAGATGTTGTAGTTCAGGTTTGTTTCTATTTTAAAATGAACCTTGGATTGCCCTAAAGACAAGTTTTAATTAACACGCCCATCTATGTCTTCTCTTTGTAAGGTTGTCATATTGGCTGAAGACGAAGCAATTAAAGAAAAACTACGCAATTTCGATATTCACGTTCAAACAATTGCTGAAGCGGCACCAATAGAAGTGCAGCCTGCAAGAGTTTTGAGTCACCTGTACGCATATTTAGGTACAAAAACAACTATAACATTTTATACTTAAAAAACTATTGTTGTTTGTATTTTATTCTGTTACATAATCCAGGAAGGAATAAAAAGTTGGAACTTTCTGGTCGGAAGTCTCGCGACGTAGGGATTTTATGCACAAGTAAACTATACTCACTGCAGGACAAAATATTTGCTTTTACGCCACAGGTAATCAATTGGACTAAAATTTAAATATTCTAATTTTGGTTTTTGTAGTCATTGTTTCCAATTTTGTTTGAAGGTTTTAAAGTTTTATGAGTTCAGCGAAAAGGATTTATTTTTGTCAAACATGTACTGTATAATTTTTTTATTACCTTGTCTTTTTCAAGCACAACACGTTTCCAAATGTTTGCATGCTTACAACGGCACACATAAATCCGTCAAAATTAGTTTTACACTTAATGCATACTTTATACAACGAGTTGGCTTAGTCGTTTAATTTATTTTTACTAGTTAATGGATCAACAGCGGTTTTACATCGCATCCGACTATGAGCTTATGATTGACAACTTCAAAAATGAGCTAAATTTTCTGAAATCTGCGTGGCAGAACGTTCTAGGCCGACCTTTGGTTGTCTTTACTTTCAGACATGTTCATCTAGGTTGGAACATTTCCCATTTTTATTTATTGTTCAATAGCATATTTTCTGCATTAGATTATCTGCTTTATATTTATGTATTTCGGTTGGGTGCATGAGATTCAGTCATAATCGTATTGTGGGATTATTGCATGAACATTCAGATTACTTTACTCTAAAGCTTGCACATTTACTCGTTGTCTTCATTTGATTGCTTATCTTGATATGATATCAAAATTTTTCCACTAATTTCGATATTTTTTAGATACTTTCTTGTCAGATTAAATGTTGTGACACTTGGTGACTGATGAGGGTGTTTGATTGTATTATATTTGGGTATAGAGCTTTGACTTGGAAGAAAATTACATGATGTTTGACTCGGAAGTATTGGCTCACAATTTCGTCAATGACTTGGCTTTTCTTACTAACTCTTGGACTGGCTTAATTGGCCGACCAACAGTCGTTGTACCGTTTAATTCATCTCTTCTTGGAGGTAAAACTGACTGTGCAATACATTGTTGATTTTAAGTCATCAATAGATCTCTGTGAATAGTACGAAATATACTTAATGATGGTTTGTGTGATGGAAATTCGTATTGCTTTCGCTTTCAAAGTTCAAAATATTTGTGTGCAGTAAAAATTTACAATTAACACTCTAGCTTAGCTGAAACTGTCAATCCCAATAAATAACCTTGAAATGTTTGTACAGAAATGAGTTTCTGTTTTAATAAGAGTTCATAGCCTATTAAATTGCAAAGTACTAACTACAATCTGCAATAGCTCTGTGCTAGGATAAAAAAATCTTGAAGCTAATTTGTGTGAAACAAGTAAATGCAAATTTATAAATTTCAGAGGACGGAAAGGTGCCATTATCAATAGTGACCACGATAAAGAAGTTACGAAGTGGCTATACTGTTGGAACCAGGTAAAATCAATTTTTGTTGTCGATGTTTTTCGTTTCAGGCAATTCAATTTGTACTTTACTTAATCATTTCTGTTTGTTATAACGTTGTAGAGTTACATTGGGGTTTCTTCAAGACTTCTTGAGCACTTCTTGCATAACGAATCTCAGCTTTCTGGGCAGTGTGGAAGAAGGAATCCCTGAAAGTAAGACCGTTAACTTAAACAAATAAAAAGCTCACGTAAAAATGCTGACATGTTGTATTGGTGCAGAGCTTCATCCAAGTATACAAGAATACTTAGAAGAACAATTGCAAAAGTCCTTCACGTACAAAGCAAAGATTCCTAAAGCTCCAAAATCCAGATTGCCTGGGCCAAAAACCAGACAAATGGAGACCCACGGAAGGAGATTGTCATTAAAGGGAACAATTAAACGCACACGTTCAATTTATCGAGGTAGCCCAAGTTGTCAAATCACTGTGTACCAAAAGGAGGGGGAGAGGGTTTGATCTATGTTTAAAAATGAACATGTTTTATATTATATATATTATTACAGAGAATTTTACAGAAGAGCAGCAATCTTGGAAAGAACAGCGACGAATCACACCACCAATTAGTGTGGGTCTACCAGCCATAATAAGCAAAGTTTCTCCTCAAAGTCCACCTCCAGATGATGATGAGATGAAACCAAGACCTCCATGGAATCCACTAACGCGTCATCGGTATAATTATCAAAATATCGATCGAAATTCAGCATATACTCATGCGAATTTGTTTCTTATTGCAATGCTAATATGTTTTGAATATAGGACGCAATCTGATGCGCAGTTTGAAAATACTGAAATGGAAGAACTGCTTGCAATGCTAAGAGAGACCGAAAATTTGGAAGAACAGGGTGACATTATTCATTACTTGGTAGTTTCACATGGCCTTGAATACTGTACTGGTGGGTTTTAATTGCTAATTTTCTTAATTGTCTTGTATGAAATAATAGGATGATTAATTTACTAGCCATCATTCTTTACCATCATACGTAGGTATGGACGAAAGTAATGTTCCTGTAACAGTAAAAGATTTGCTGAAGGGATTGTATGACAAAGCCTGTCAGCAAAAACTGTGGGGACTGGTTCGACATTCAGCTGGTATGCGATAGTTGTGCTGTAGCGTCGTGATTAGTACCTACTAACTGCTAATTTATGATCTATTAGGAATGCTTGGAAAACGAGTTGAAGATCTGGCTAAAGCTGTTACAGACTTGTTAGTGCGTCAAAAGCAAGTAACGGTAGGAATGCCTCCACATCAAGAAAAAACAATAACTGGCCCTCTTCCGGAAATCGAATTGCGACAATTGATTCATCAAGTATACGGGGATGACGAAAGTACCGCAATGCTAACGCAAGAGTTGCTCGTGTACTTAGCAATGTTCATTCGAACTGAGCCTCAATTGTTTCACGAAATGCTTAGGTTACGAATCGGATTGATAATTCAAGTAAATTGCATACTCAAATACTATATATCGTTTGTGTAGCAAGTATTGCAAATTGCAATGTTATTAAACCATATTTTCTTTAGGTAATGGCTTCTGAGTTGGCCAGGACATTGAAGTGCCATGGAGATGAGGCATCTGACTGCCTTATGAATATCTCCCCGTTTGAAATGAAGAATCTCCTGTACCACATAATGAGTGGCAAAGAGTTTGCAGTAAGCGTATGTAAGTTATTTTAAAGTAAATCATAATATAGCTATACTACAAAATAGCTACATCATTCAGTTGTCGAGAAAAATAATTACTGAATATTTTCAGCTTCGAAAAGTGGATACAACCTTAGTCATCATTCAGTGATCAGTACAAAGTCAACGAGAGTAAGCAAGGTAATGGTTCGTAATTGTATATTTAGTATTAATAACAAAAATGTAGATTTCGAGTCCATTTCGCTTTATATTACACAATTACAGGGAAATATTGACTCCTTATTTTATCGCGATGTTGAACAAGCCGATGTTGAGAAACAACAAGGACAGTGGCTACGGCGAAGACGACTTGATGGTGCTTTGAACCGCGTACCACGAGGATTTTATCCTCGAGTTTGGTCCGTATTGGAACGGGTAAAAATAATCACTAACTCTAAACATAATTATTGGTAATGGTTAAAATAAGTAATTGTGCATTACGATTTTGACTTTGTTTAATAGTGCCAGGGTCTTGCAATAAATGGAAAAACTCTGTTGAACAGCTTGACACAGGAGGTCTGACACAGAAATGTTTCATGCGTCATTGAGTTATCAATGCAAGTCTTTTACATAACAAACGTTATTTGTTAATTTATGTAGATGACATCAGGAGAGTTAAAATTTGCTTTACGAGTTGAAACGGCCTTAAATACGATACCGCAACCGGAATATCGCCAACTGGTTGTTGAAGCTCTAATGGTGCTAACTCTCGTGGTTGAGCATAACCTGGTTGCGTACCTTGGAGAAACGCTACAAGTTGAACAATTGGTTCATACTGCAAACAAATTATTCTTGCAAGAGCAGGTAGGAAAAACTAAAGCAGATTTTTAATGACATTTTTCAGTTGAACTTTGTATTTAGTAAATTCAACAACTTTTGGTTTTACATAGGCAAAAGTTAATGGAGATGCAACCTTATGTTGTGCCAAAGAACGAGAAGATGGAAGCGTCTCCACACCTTTAGCCGAAAATGGTTTAATCTGCGGTGGAGCAGCAAATATTTGTCAACATTTTTATGACAGTGCACCTTCTGGCTGTTACGGAACGATGACATATCTTGTCCGGGCTGTAGCTCAGACATTAAATTGTCTTCCTAAAGATGGTCAAATCGATTGTAGTATCTCGTAAAACATTCAAATAGTTATTCCCTATTGTAGATGTTAAATTTATTCTTATGTAGTTGTTATCCAATAAAAATTTATATAAAAATGTGCACGTTATCGCCTGAATATAAATTTCAAAAATAAAACATCCTTGTTAACTAACTAAAAATGCAAATAAGCACAAACGTATCTGTATGCAATACTGAAATTGTTACGGGCACATTTTTGAGAAAGAATCTACTTAAAACATGAAAATGACAAAAGCTGAACTATGTTTGATTAAATTAATACGCCCATATAGTAAGTACAAAAGACATTATTCATTTGCAAACAAAGATTATTGAGTTTTATTCACAAATCATTTTTGAAGAAGGCGAAGGACATTACCTTTCTAATATATAAAAAAAGGACAGCAGGAGCCTTTATTGTGATTGCTATTAAAAATCAGACTTCCAAATCATTTTACTTAAGGCCTCGGTTTGATTTCTTTTGGCAATTTTTCCACACCCATTCAAGTATAACAGAAAAATTCCGCAACATTTGTACATGAAATGAAATTAGATACATGAAATTGTTAATTTTATGATGCCACAATCACGTAGACAGACCGAATTGACTTCCTTATTTTACAAAACCCGTGCCTTTTCTCTTGAATATAAACATATACTACATATACAAATGATAGAGGATGATCGCAATCCTCTATGAAAAGTTACGTTCTCATTTCTCAGAATTTGACCTTTGCTGCGATTAAATTAATTGGTTTAAAGTAGAAGCAACAGGGAGAAAAGTTCAAGGCTAGACTACTATGAACTTCCCTTTTACAGAAAAAGAACGGGTTGTGTCTTCTTTTTTAACTTACCTTTTAGACATTGAAGATAAGACATTTCTTTAACAAAGTATTCTAAAAATCATTTGTAAAAATGTGCATGCTTCAAAGCTTCTCGTATTCAGTCTATAACTAATAACTAGCCTCGTTTAAGATACTTTTAATTGTTAGGCAGTCTGGGTATGATTCATTTGAAATTTGAATCCTTTTTATCAGATATTTGTCGCAGCTTTATTTCATTTCATTTGTCGCAGCTTTATCAAATATGATCACATTTGCTCTAAATAAATAAAGAATAGAAATCATTTTCTTATACTTATTGCAGACGAGAAGGTACTATTACTATGCAAAGATGTTAATTTTTCTTACATAAATAATTTAATTTACATTTCCCAATTTAAAAAAACTTTTTATGACATGAGTACTAGATATAAAAAAACAAGCGTTTAATTGTTTTGTACACATATTCTCAGCAGTTATATGAGTTTAATTATGTAGAATCATAATCGAAGATTATCATTTATCATATACAGAATGTCATGTTAATAGTGTAGTTTTTAAACGGTTTTCAAGTATTTCTCCGAATTCGATTATCCATGTATCATTCATGTCGTGTTGTAAAAACGTTGTAATCAACTTTTTCTACATGATAATATAGGTAAGTAATTTTATTTTATTTTGAAGTACGTATGTGCACAATAATTTGCCTAGTCCGTGTAGGCTACAATAAACAGCTTTTTCATTTATTAATGCAAAGATTCCATTTTAATAATGGTTCCTTGAGAAAATGGATTGCGAACAAAAAACTAAAGTAAAAGCATACATAAAAATGACAAAATTTTCGAAACATGAAAGAGGCATACCGATATATGTTTAGAAATGCGTGAGACCCATGATTGTTGAACTGTGATTGCATTGAAGTGCAATTTCGCATATATGATGTAGGTACTGAATAATTGACATGAAGAAGGATTTAAATGTGTTGAAAAAGTATGACTTCCCTCAAAGGAAAAGGAAGAACGAAGTCAGGTAAAATCGGTATTTGAAAAATTGACAGCTAATTTACGAGAAAACGCCAGTGTACGATTTTAAACCCTTTGGTCACCTACAGATTACTGAACTGTTGAAAAATACAAAAAAGGTTAAACTTAGACTTGCAAAGGTAAGACAAATCATAGCAAGGTCCCACAGTCTAGTCCCATAAAACAATTCAGGGTCCCATGATGTGGAGAAAAGCAAAAGAAAAGTTGCATTGATCATTGATACCAAGATGCGTTCACATATTGAGTTTGAAAATCGAGTTTTGTATACTCGATTTTCAAACTCAATATGTGAACGCATCTTGATTGATACTGTCTCTGTAATTGTTGAAATTGGTTTTTAAGCTAAAAACCAAGAGCGTAAAATTGTGCTGGATGGAGTTGTAATGTAATATTTAAGTAGGGTGAAATGAGTTCCAGTCTGTCAGTCCGTTCTTCGCACT
>JAQFZZ010000529.1:0-17114 GCA_034696405.1 Isotoma caerulea
AATGAAAGCTAAGAAACTGGGCCGTTAACATACAGGAAAAACCGTATACCGCCATAAGGTCCCTTTTCTAATTCTGTTTCTAGTCCTACCTACGTCTAATTTGGTCTCGGTCTAATGAAATAAAAATCTGGTGCAGTAACATGAAGCTATGATTTAGCTATACCACGAATTGTTAGTAAACCATTAGAAGTCTTTCTTTTAAAAAATATAACATCAAAATGACAGTATTTAAGTAATAAACAAAATTTAGCTAAACCTAACTTTTACGATGTCGTAAACGTTTTAGGTTAGGTTATTTCGAAACCTGCGATGATAATTCCTATTTTTATCTTTCCAACCAAACTACACTGCAGCAGATAGAATTATCCAAAAACTCATGATCTTGACCTGCCTGCAGTTTTATGGGAAAGTAGCAAGCGGAGAAGTGTTTGAAAAGTTTCCAAGCCCAGCGATAACGATCATAAATGAAATGATTGATTCGAAATTTATAGTATTTGTAAATTTATATTAAAATATTGTGATCAAGTTTTATTATAAATTTTAGCTTTTACTTTATTTTAGTTCGCAAATAGACATCAAGTCAATAGTGTGGTACGTTGGCTCACACTATTGACTTTATGTCTATTTGCGAACTAAAATAAAGTAAAAACTAAAATTTATAATAAAACTTGATCACAATATTTTAATATAAATTTACAAATACTATAAATTTCGAGATTTTGCTCGGGTTTAGGTCCTAAACCCGAGCAAAATCTTAAATCTGTATGCTTTTTTTAATTTACTCAAAGAGTGACCTAGAGGAAAAGTACAATTTATTCTTGAAGGGCAGGATGGAGATAAAGAAAATGAAACTACGGATTCTAAATTTGTTTTTTCCTTCAAGTGTGCTATTTTGCGAAGATTATTAGTTGTTGGTATAATTTACCTCTTTCAGACCCGATGTTGCCTACTACCTCTTCTACGCATTGTATTGTTATGAGGATATAAAACTGTAAAATAGTTTATAAATGTAAATGTAACAGGTGAGGAAAATACAAACCTGCTTTTAGTATTAACTTTGTACTTGGTTGTGTACAAATGAATGCAATTATTATCAAAGCATGTGAAAAAATAGTTTATATTCTAAATGTAAAAGTGCATTGAACATAATTGCATTAATTAGACTTAACATCATGAAGTATTCTAAAAAATCAGCTTTATTTTTATTGCTTATTAAAGCCCACCTTCCATTTACTGTAACGAATATGGGTAAAACTGAATAATAATGAAATTTAGCACAATTTGAAATTATCTAAATTTAGCCAAAATCAACCATTCTCAGAAATATTATGTGTTATGATTTATGATGTATGCCCGTCATTGTTCTCGTATATATAAAGGGGAAGTTACGTATGTAGTTAGCCTAGCTGTATCTGCAAATCTGCATTATTATGATTGCCATTTAGAATTCGTCGAAATAGATTCATCATTGCTTTTGAATTTAACTTATCAATCGATTATCAAACCATCAACCAACCAACGAACTAATTTGTAGTTCTTTATGCTTTTTAAACATTAAAAGTTTTACCATATTCAAGTTCGGCTTTTAATTACCCTTTACTAACCGACCGAACCACAATTTAAAAGAAAATTATTTTCTTTGCACTTAAGCACATTACTTTTATGTATGTATGTATATAGTAGTAACCCATCTGTAATCATAGCAGAAGATTTAACTATACTGAAGTACTTACTACGAAGGTCTTATCATTTTAAAGATATTTTACTTTGCAATTTCCTAAGTCTCGTGTAATTCTAAATGCAGAACAGAATGCAATAAAATGCAAATAACTTAGCCATGCAGTCTTTTAATAAACTGTAAGCTTCAATCTGTCCATACTTGATACTTTGTTCGCTATTAATATTATACTACACTATAAAATGACTTAAATGACGCTCTTTCAACTGACTTGAATGAAACTTTATATAAAGCCAAAGCTATAATATGCAATTCACTAGTATAGTGTAATATTGAATTAAGTAGGTTCAAGTACCAAAACTAATAATAAGATACCACTATTGTGCACGATTTTTGCAAGGTGTGCTTTTTACAACTTGACTTTTCTAACTTTTCTTGATTTCTTCTTGTTCACCTGGCCATACGATAATTTTTATATGAGTGTGCAGCATATCTTTATAAAATATGTATGGCTTCTATTGTTGCAAGGTAAGATTGCACATTGACTAGTTCAGCATTTGCAGAAATTACATGATGCAGTTTGCAGTATATTGCTACTCATCATCCCCATTACACATTATCATGATCACTAGCAGCTGTACAATTGTTAATAGTAGTAAAATGTCGAAGTCGAAATACACAAGTGGTACTATGGTGGCAGGAGGCAAAGACTAAGTAAGCCTTTTGAGACTTATTTTTCGTCACCACCACACCACCCAACCATTATTATCACTGCAATGGTATCACCATTGCCATTTGCCATCATCACATCAACCAACCACCGTCTTATTTTTTAGATAAATGAAAGGAATAAATTGTGAGCGAGATCTTGTGATTTGTTTGCATAAGAATATTATGCTCTTAGTTTCTGATTCTTAGAATCCGGTAGGTCGTAGTCATAATACACGGGTAGTAACCTAGACGCTTTCTCTGGAGTTTTCTCCAGTTAAATATTCACCTACTCACTCCATCACCACGCATTGGGTTGGGAATTGGGATTGGAATGATTGGATTGAAAGATTGTTACTTTTCTTTTACCTAAAATACTGGACTGCTCTTTTTGTTATATGCTTCTATTGGATCATTGAATGGAAATGTGAAACTAAAACACATATTGTTATGTGCATGTGCGAAATCAATGTGCATAAATGAATCGTTGTTCTACCACAGAATGCTACTATTTGATATGTACTTGTGGAATCGTAAGTTTGTAAGATAATTTCTCAAATCAACGTGTAATAAATATAGCTATCTGTAATTCTCTTTACTGAAGAATTTTCGCACACTCCTGTCAGTGACTGTAAACTGTAAGTAAAAGTGACATTTTACAGGACCGTAATATGTAATAGTCTGACCATAGAATTATATTAATAAGGTAGTCTAACTGATGACTCTTCGGGAACATTTTTTTTCTTCTTAATCGGACTGAAGCGATATAAAATTTGCAGATTACCTTTTTGCTTTGTATAATTTCATATTTATTTTATTAATGATTAAAAAACAAATTATATTACATACACGGCATATTGAAGTAGTAAAGTAGTTCAACACAAATATTGTTCCGATTCATTCATTAATTTCTTTTTTTATTAAACCTCGCTCAGCCATATGCCCATGGTTTGATAGTTTTATTAGGTCGGTGTGTAAGATCGGTTGGATAAAAATGATAAGTAAGGCAGTAGGTAGTTTACCGTCATTTCGTATTTTCGTATTCTACGTTTTCTGTATTATTTTTCTTTAGCCTATCTACATGAATACCAAAATACAAAAATGTTAAATGTTTGTACTACTTTTTACTTTACCATTATAAAACTTACATAACATAATTATAAAATGCATTAAGTAAAACTGCTTTGTTAATTTTTTCTTTACACATGTAGAAGCAGCTGAATTTTCGGAGTTCATTGAATTTACTGAATCTGATTAACTATCATAATCTGAAAGCTGCATACTGCATATTATAATATTATTCTGTGTTTGTTTAACTTTTAACAGCTGAGTGAGACTGACATACTCTCTGATCATTGATAACAACTACCTGATACAATTATCTTTTCCATGGTTGTGTTGTACTGACCGCAATTTCATTGAACATTTCACCTTTTAAAGTTAACTATTTTTGCGTAAAGGCTTACATCTTACACGGATGAAAACATTTGAAGTTGTGAGTTAAAACTTAAACCATACAAATGCAGTTCAATTGCACGTCATGCATACGAGACAGGTCACATAACAAGTACAACTGGGACCCAGGTACTGGGTAAAAATTTTTTAAATTGGTTTTAAATAATCGAATGAATACCGTAGATTATAACCTGAAATAACGGTTATTTTAGAATTTTTTTCATTCATTCTATTAGTTTTTCTCATCTTCTATATATGTGTGTACTATTTATCCAATTTATACATATGGATGAAAGTTTTAAGAAATCTAAGTTATAAAGTCATGATGAAAATTTTACCACCTCCGACTAATCTCATGCATTATGCAATAAATTAGGTATCTATTTTAATTTCCTTTATAGGAAGCCCAAGTGTACTTAAATTTTAAATTTATGGATGTTTAAAATAAAGTTGCATAGAAAAAAACCTGAAAAAACCCTAGGTTCGTTCAATGTGGTTTTTGCAACAGACTTAATACTAATTACTAATATATAACACATCTGTTTACAATTCGTATGTTTATATCTAAAAAAGAAAGAGGCTTTAGGACGGACGGCGTGAGGCGAAGTTAACTACAGATAAAAAGTAGAGTATCAAGTATCACGTTATCATGTTATTATATACAGTGCTGAAATGAAGTCTACATTAAAGTATGAAGTAACGGCCAGACAAGCCTAATAGTACTGTGTAGTGAATAAAAATAATAACATTTTATAAAATGAGAAAAAAGAGCGAATAGGAGTCAGTGGCAGTCAGTCAGTGTGTGCAGATTTTATTTGGACTTTTTGGATTGCATTTTGCATGTTGCCTAGGCGGAGCACACAGCTAGCCACATTCAACATTATTGGCAACTTTATAAGAAATGAGTTTTAGTAGTGTCAGACCAGGCAGACCAGAGAGGGTTTTTCCTTTCCTTCTTCTCTAGAGTCAAAGAGCGAGCACAGCACACAGAGAGACTTACTAAATAATAATAATATTACTTTACTCCCTCGGACGGACGTTAGATTCGTGGACCAGTGAAACAGCTGTGTGATTATTCTCATTAAATTTTAACATCACTAAATTCAATTTATTCCCTATTTTACTAAAAACTTATTTCGTACTTAATTTCATCATCATTTATTATTCATCCATTTCACAGAATATTTACTAGGTCAGTCATCAGTCAGTTCTTTGTACTTTATGTATTTAACTTAACAACTTTTTTGGTATGTTGTATGTGGGTGGGGGTACGTCGTATATTTAAAAAAATAAATTATGCGGTTATTTATTTACATTTTTTAAGTCAATTTAAGTTCAAAGTTTATAATTTGCAAAATCTAAATATTAAATGTCTAATACTAATCAGTCGTGTGCAATTGTGGTTGTGAATTTGTGAAGTTTGTATTATGTATTATGTTGTGTATGTATTATTATAAATCATAAATACTAGTTTGTAGTTGGCTGATTGTGGATTGTATTTTAGTTGAGTTGAAAGGTGAAATTATTAATAATTTCTTTTTTGTCTATTTACAGAGATTATGGATTAGAGAAGCATATATCGTTAAGTGGATGTTGTTAACACAAGAAGGAAGTATGTCCTACAAGAAATGAAGAGAGAGGCAAGAGGGAATTAATAATTGATAATCGCCTTCCTTACTACATCAAAGACATACATAAGAACAACAGCAAGTGTGTGTAACACAATTAACTAATAAATGATCGGTGGTATTCCTCAAGTTTTTCCTCGTTTCAATATTTTGTGTGTAATTTAAATTGAATACGATAAAAATTCAACGGATACGTGACGGCTGTAGTTCTGTTTCTGTTCTATATTAAATATTGTCTTCTTTGAAAAACAATCTTAAAAAGAAGAAATTACAAATTATTAAGTGAAAAGACTGACTATTGACAATTGTTGATGCTTGAAAAATTATTTTTGTGGCTTTGGCTCACAATATCCGCCAGGAAAGTAGTTATTGCTGAATGTCAACAGTTTACCGTTTATTTCTTCGTTATATTGTAAGGATTTTGAATTGCTTCATGTCTGTCTCGTGCGTGTCTCAAGTGTCTAGCTGTTTACTTGTCTTGTACATATAGTATGGTGTAGAAAAATTGGAAGTTAAGTTCGTCTGACAGTAATAAATGGTCTGTTATAAAAAAGTTAGATTAATAGATTTTTTTCTAATTGTAAATTATTTAAATAGTTTGTTTCGAGTTTAGCTCTGAGCTCTTCTGAGGCAGTTTGAAAGTAATTAATTTACAAGTTTAAAGTCTATACTTGTGTTGTGTGCCTAATGAATTAGTGTATTTATTTGAAAAAAAATGGATGGATGGATTGTGAGTGGGTATTTGAAGTTGGAGATGACAATACTAGTTTTCTCATTATACTGTTAATATAAAAAGGGACTGCAATTGTGGATTGGCTGTGGAACCGAAAGACATTAGACTGTCTTCCATAGCTTAGAAAAATAGTATCTTATACTTTGTCTGTGCTTACTTTTTACTTAGTACTTAATAATTTATTTACATATAACCTTGAAATGTTAAGGAGACAAAGTTAGAAACTTAAAGTGTTCATTGTGTCATCCATTCCACAAATGAATTTGATACGACAATGATTAACTGAGGCGAGTATGTGTGACAGTAGAGTGACCATCCATCATTTTTGATTTTGTGGTTTAGCAAAACATCGCCAAACTTATCGCTTCGTCATTTGCGTAAATAAATTTACTCTTCAAAGCACGAAGTGAAGAACATCATCATTATGAATAGATTGAAGAGAAATGAGAAGTATCCAATTTGAAGAAGGAGAAAGTACCTTTCTGCTTTTTCTTCTATTACGAAAAGGTAATGTCTTGTTTTAATACGATTTATATCATCTCTCTTACATAAAGTAATATGTAATTTTGGTTTGGATTTATTTTTAAATAGTCCAATTTAAGCTTATATTTCAGAGCACAAATGCGCTATATATATTAATGAATTCATTACCAATCAATATCTATCTATAAAGTATGGTTTTATTTTCAAAGGAAGAGGTGAGAAGTTTTAGACCATTTGATGCCGGGTTAAAATATTTGGGGAGAAATGTGGCCCAAATGGTTCTACCTGAATCTACCTAAGGATTTTAGTGGGGCGAGTTTTATGTAACTTAGAAATAGTGTCCACTCCACTTACTAGGTCATCAGGTCAAGGCATGGATCTTGATTACGTGTTGATTGGTTGTTAGTAAAAAGCGTTAGCTTAGCCATTAACAACAATGTTTAGGTAAAAGTTTAAAAATAAGATTGCATTGTGATTTTGATGAAAGTTTTTGTATATAGTTTACATTAGATACTTCTACTTATCCTCTACTTAGAGGATGTAGAAGTATCTAAATAACATTCCGTTATTTGTCTACATTTAAAAGCTTTGTGTAGTGAATTAAATTCAAAATCGAAGGCCAAACACGTCATTTATTTCCGATGTTGAAAGGTTTCGTGACCAAGTCCAGAGCGAAGGATTACATACATAATAACTTACAACCGAATTGTTTGTTAAGAAGCTCACAAACGCGATGTGATGTTTCATAAAAAATTAAATCAGTCAGTCTTTTGCGGAGACAATAGCATTAGTAGCATTTAGGAAAAGTTTAAAAGCAATATAGTATGCTAAAGTTCGGCATGTTGCATGGAATGCTATTTATGATAAGAAATGTCACTTTAATCGTGCTGGATATAGTTTGCGTGAGGAAAAAATGAAGAGCTCTCTGAGCTTGGTAAAATTTTCCAGTTCATGTTTTTATTTATGAAAAGCTCCATTTTCACTATGCGATGTATTTGTGTTCCAGAAAAGCCTCAAAATATTTGCAAAACATGCAAAGCGCTTGAATAAACGGGAAAATGCTAAATTATCCAGACGCAAATGGTTGGCATTGGGTTAACTCGTCAAATTAATTGTATCCAGCGATCGACATTAACTTGGGATAGATTTAATGAGCTTCTAGGCAGGCAGGCATCCAATTTAACTCAGATTAGGTATTTTTTGCTTGAAGTGAAAATAAAGAGGCTCAATACCCACTAGCGTATTGATGACTGTTTTGTTAGTATCGTAGTTTCGACATTTTTATAACTAGTTCAGATTGGGTAGATATCGTCTTCGTCTGGGTAGTTAAAACAACGAAACGACCATAAAATTCCCATTCATAATAAAAGTATACGAAGTGTGAGGATTTTTTTATTTGCTTTTGATAACTGAAAAATATTATTATGTACTTCTACTTTAAGCTACAGAAGCTTTCAAAGATCTTATTTTTTACTTTTATTTCTCTGTTTGCTCTAGAAAAACAATTCATTCAGGGCTATGCACTTTAGCTTTATAAAGTGTCTCAAAAGTCACACTTCTATTGTTTTTTGTGATAATTTGAAGTTTTAATGTTTGTCAGAAATTTAATACAAAATGCTTTTCCACATGCAGTAAGATTTAGTTAGTATTTCTTCCCAAAACAAATTAGCGAAAGTACTGTTGTAGAGTTATTAATCCAAATCGTAAATTTATCTATTGACTGTCTATTTTTCCGTGTATCGGTCTGGTCGTGAAAGTATATAACATTATATCAGTAGTCCAAATCCCAATTGTAATAAATATTTTATTGGAAAACTGCGCCGATTTGTTTGTTTGAGGTTGAATTTCAATTGAACAGTAGTTAAGTATATTTAAAATCAAACAATCTCTATATACATACATATATATGTCGGAGCATAGAAGGAACATCTGCATCTAAGGAACACCGACTCTTACATGCATGTATCTAAGAGATGTTCTTTCCCTAGCAATAGCTGAGGATGAGGAATCACATTTCTTATGAATCAATAATCTTTAATACTGTCTTGCACTGCAAGTTGCAGTCTGCAACACAAATGATCCAAGCTGTAATTTTAATAATCAACAATAATAGATACGATTCATCAACAATAAATATAAAATTTCAGTTGTAATTTGCATTATTGCATACCATGAATTTAGCACATCTTGTGAAACTAGAAAAAAACGTGTATCTAAAACAGAAATGGATCTGTAATTGTATACCCACCTAGAAATTATTGCTTATCTTTAGTTTAGTTAGTAATAATATTCATAATAAAAATTTATCCTCATTGCGTTGTCGAGATGAGCATGTTTCTCGAATTTGGGGTAAATGATAACAAATTTTGCAGATTTGGGGCACTCCTAATTTTGCAATAACACACCCACGCCATACACATAATATTATTTGCAAGCTGACAGCTCTCGTTTTTTTGAATTGTAATGGCAAGCATTCGATGAACAACTACTAGTTAGCTTAGTGTGGAAAATATTGACTTCGTATTGAGTAAACTCTTTGATGCAAAGTATTTGTTCGGTTTCATTAAAATGATCCGAGGTTTAGGAAATCATCATTCTCAGTGTGTAGCAGTATATGCACATTATAGTTAATTTCACTATTAAAATAAACAGACGTAAACAAACGTTATAAATTAATTACGTTCGTATTCATAGTACCGTCGTACATAGATAAATTTGATCAGAAAAGACTCCAGCAGTAGAATAAAATCAATAAACCGATTAAAACTAAGCAGAATAATTCAAATTTAATTATGTTACTTTACTTTACATTTACACAGAATAAAATGATTTTGATCTTCATATGTACCAGCTTACACCAAAACACCTTATTCAAATTTACCTATGCTTTTTTCGAGTCCAAACTACGAAGAAATATGTTTTTATTCGTTGTTTCGTTGTTTGAATTCATTGTGCAAGTAGCATGTCAATTAAATACATAATGGCTGACACATAAATATAAAATTCATTCATATTGATTTCATTAAGCTAAATAAAAGAAAGTCTGGTTTACAATGCAATGGAGCTAAGTTTGTATTCACAAGTGTTAATTGTTTATTTTGTGTAGTACTTATGAGATCTTTTCTTTTGGGTTGCTTCCTGAAAATCAGTGTTTTGAAAAAGCAAAGCAAACTTAACTAAAGACAAATTACGCCAGTGTTGTAGTTCTGTGCGTACTGTCATGTAGTTATTTTCGATGCATTGTGTTTAATTGTGCTGTGCTTAGGCGTTTACTGAACAATAAGACAATGTTTCAAAGGCAGAATTTCCTAGTGAATAATTTTTTTATTAGGTACGTTTCTTTTCTTCGATTGAATAACAAAATGATAATAGACAACCTTCAATTTTTGAATGTCTTTGTGTCAGTTTGTGTTCTATGCACTGCCTGCATTGCTGGTAATTAAGTTTACGTTTAATAAAAAACGTCCATGCCATTGAATATTAGTCTTAAACTGCAATTCTATTGTAATAAGTCAAAAATCACATGCTGACTTGTTATGTATAGCAATAAGCAAAGTTGTAGTTTCAAACAGCGTATGGGATTAGACCCATAAAATAAATCAATGATACTTTTAATGCCAAAGTCGTTCCAATGTCTGTAAAATATCAGCATGCATTGCAAAATCCAAACATAATAAAACTAAGATTATATTATTTATTTAATTTTAATTTTGTAACATTAGTCAAGTTTGTTATTAACTTCCTTCCAGAAACTTTCATCAAGCCAAAGCGATAAACATATTTATTGAGCACATTTTTCTCAGTAAGCATTTATTGAAGGTTGATATCATTAATAGGTACTTCATATCATAGGTTAATACACATTGCATGCTATAATTTTATTGCAGGGAAGCTATTTAAATAATTAACGAATGCATCGTAAACAGTTAACAGGCTGTACCTTCTAGCTTCGAGCTTCTGCTTAATTTTTTTTCTGAGATCTCTTAAGTCCAAGTCCAAACTGAAACAGTATCAAATGCATTATTGCCAACTTGCTCTTATGTGAAACTGTGAACCTTTGTGAGTTCGAAAATATTTCGATGATTTCAATCTTTATGTATTTTCTTGTCTACTAAATAAATTATTTATCGTGTACTTTTACTAAATAAGTTTCAAACTAGTACATTTGTACTGGGGGTACGGGTACGAGTGCTGTAGTTTGATGTAAAGGGTGTTATACGTACGGTATTTTCACTTTCAGCAACAGAGAATATCTATTTACAGATCTATCTATTCTTATTATTAAGTATCGTCAGGGTCAGATACTTTATGTGAACACTCATGGTGTCTGTTAGTCCGTTAGTCCGTCAAGGCGATAACTACCGAACGGTTTTACATATCGACTTCAAACTTGGTACACTTGCTCTAGACCCCCATAGCTTGGATAAGTTCGCAGAAGGGCCCTGTAGGACCACCCCCAAGATCACAATAAAAGTAAAAATTTTGACCCAATGTTAAAGATAGGAAAACTTTTTTCGATATTGCTTCTCCACCACCACCGCTAGCTTTATGTGATGTACAGGGACCCAAAAACCCCCTAACGGACCCAAAAAAACCCGACCACACCCCCAACGGGGCAAAATGAGATTATGGGTTTAAATAGCACACTGACCTAGGACAATAGGGTTAAACATAAAACTACGACCCCAACGACGTTGACCACACCCTCAAAGGGGCAAAATGAGATTATAATAGGTCCAAATGGCTTCATACAGTTCTAAATGGTTTCACATAGCCCCGATTAAATAGCTCCAAATGGTATCAAATAGCCCCGAATAGTTTCCAATAGCCCCAAATAGTTTCAAATAGCCCCGAAAAGTTTCAAATAGCTCAAAATAGTTTCAAATAGTTTTAAATAGCCCCAAATAGCTTCAAATAGCTCCAAATAGTTTCAAATAGCTCCAAATAGTTTCAAATAGCCCCAAATAGTTTCAAATAGCCCCGAATAGTTTCAAGTTTTATTGATAATAGAAATCTGACGATACTTTCTTAGAGCGTTGTGAATGGTTAATTGCTATTCTTTATTCTGTTACAGTTAAAATTTAGAAAAACGATTATAAAACTAAATATTCTCTATTTTTTGTGAAAATGCTAGTTGCTAGTTCTGAACTTCCTCATACACTTTCGTTAGTTTTTCCATTTTCATTTTACTATTCTGCTATTATACCCATTGACGAGACTACCAACTTCAAAAACGCAAAACTATCATATTAACTGTAGAACTTTGGAGCGTCTGCAAAGAATGGGCTAGTGAAAATAGTTACATTTTTGGCACAGTCAACAGTTTCAACTGTTATACAAGTGTGTGAGTATTATGGGATTTAATCTGTGTGTATAGTGTATAGGTTTAGCGAGGCTCCTTTGTTATTACTATGGGATAGAGGACTGGAGGATACTTTAATGAAAATAAAATGAATGAAGAGTAAAACCAAAAGCCCATATGTGTGTGCTTAACTGATCTTTAAATACATTAAGTCATTTTTTTGACACTAAAAGAAACGCGAGACGCTGCCGGATAGTTTTTTTGTTCTTTAAGTCAGTTCATCGATTTCTGTTTTTTTCTTTGTACCATTTATTTGGCATGGCTAAAGGTCTCAATTTAAATTAAGTCTGTCTTTTCCTGTTAAATGGCCAAAACGAAACTGTAGAAGTCAAATATTTTTCCCGTTTGTCTTGTGCCCAAGGAGGTCTTGCATATTGCATCTGTATCCTGTGGCGTTGGTGTAATTTAAACTGTGTGTAATTTAATTGTCAGCCAACAATTATTATCACATTGACTGTATTTGTCTATACATAGAGATTAGTACCCATTAGCTATGCTATACAATACAATTGCATTTGGGTCATTCATTTATCCCACACTTTCAATTGTTTGGTACTAAAATTTCATTTTTCATTGACATTTTGTTAAGCAAATAGAAATATGTTGGCATCATCGAT
The DNA here is from genome assembly GCA_034696405.1 of Isotoma caerulea. Lineage (NCBI taxonomy): Eukaryota > Metazoa > Arthropoda > Collembola > Entomobryomorpha > Isotomidae > Isotoma > Isotoma caerulea. Next base: position 12,665 of record JAQFZZ010000529.1, read on the forward strand.
GTTTCTATTTTAAACGTACTGGACCTATTTAGTTATTCCAAAGTATTTAATATGAAAATAACTTGTTAGGTTTAAAGTTACCCTTACCACAAATACAAAATAAAATTAACCAACTTAACTCGTAGATCGTTGCACTTTGCACTTATCAAATTTACCTTCAGCCATTTTAATTTATTCAGCTGTCTAATTTAAAGGGTTTCAAAAACGCTTTGCGCTGCAGAACAAAAATCTTCAAATCTACTAAAATAGAATGCATAAGTACTATCGGTACCTAATCAATTGGTAATTACGTTAAAGTGACTTTGATAACAAAAATTAGGTAATTCGTTTATTTGTACTAGGTCCCATTAAGTTAAATGATTTGGTTGTTATATTGTTTGGTTGTTTTCGTGCACCACTCTCGTGGTGCACGATATTTAGGAAACCCTCTGCTTCATTCATTTGTATTTATGCTTGAGAGATAATAATGTTGATTGGCATTAATTAAAATAATCAGAAACAATTGAGGAATTTCGTAAGCTGTGTCTGTGTGGGTTGAATAGCTTAGCTAAAATTACGAAGCCAAGGAAGGGAAGAACTAAGACGATTGCAATTCTTCCTCTGCTGACTCTTTATATTTTAGGTATTTGCAGCATCTACTTTAATTTATGTTTCATATTTCGATGTTGACCAATATCACAAACGCTAAACAAATGTTATTTATCCACATGGTGTAAAGTAAAAGTAATATAGCCTGTAGCCATGTTTATCTTAGTTTCGTATGAATAGACATTAGACAAATGAGTCAAGCATTTCTGGACTTGAGTGAAAACATATCTTTTAGCATTTGAAAAGTAACTGAGTCGAAATGAAAAATAAATTTTTAATTAGGAATGGAAGATATAGGTCGTACATCTGTTGTGGTTGTCCATTCTTTTCTAAAACAGGTATGATATGGATAGCGTATAAAAATATAGGTTGGAGGGAGCCCTTCCCTTGTTTGTTTGAATAATTAAAAAGGGGGAAGCGATTATTTGAATATTGAAAAGAGATAGACAAGACAAGTTCCATGATTATTGTACCTGACACGTCAACTTACAAGATAACAGGGAAGGTTAAAAAAACTCTTATGGTTAAAAAACTTCATTCAACCTTCTTCCACCTTTCCCGTTATACTGCATAATGTATTGTAAGAGTACTCTTTGTATTGCATTGTTTTTAGTGCTCAATTCTGGTTCGTACTCAAGCAAGTTAGGACATTACAACAGCTTTCTCCGTTGTCTATGTCAGATACGAATAATTAAGCCCATGACCTACTAGTCTTTGAGTTTTATTACAGAACTTTAAACCAAAGAAGATAGATCCTCAGAGAGTGGATCGGTATTCTTTGACTGTAAACATCATAATATTATAAGTATTTGAAAAGTGTAGAAAAATAAAAATTCTTATGACTTGGCTGTTTAGAATGCTATGCTTGTATAATGTGCTAGGATCGTCCAGGTTTTTAAATTCCTTCACATTACTCACAAATTCACAATACATCATTATCCTTTAGAATGTTGGTGGTTGGTATGAATATGAAATTGTCATTAACTTGATAAATTGAATATAATGAGAATTTGTGTCTTTTGTTTCTTGGACAGTACTAGAAATAAACTTATTTTGTGATGATTCACTCTGCACTGAAAGGTTGAACTTTATGTAATTCGATACTCACCCGTTCCGTGCTTCTATACCTTTTTAAATAAAATTGGATTGTATATTTATCGTTTTAATTTTTCTTTGCAAAATAAATGGTAAACGCTATATAGAGAATTAAAATAGCTGAAACTAAAAAGGTTTTGCCAGCTCAGAGAAAATCTTGCATTTTGATAAGCAATTCTTACTTGCGGTTGCTTAAAAGTGTTTACAACATTGCTTATCATTCCTTACTTCAGACTTCCTCTACACTCTGGTGACTCTAGCAATGAATTTATGAATTCAATTTGAAATGAAACCCAAGTGATTTCGTACAACGTAGAGTTCGATCATGTCGGTTTTCCAGGAAAAACACACGGCTAAATATTATATCTTTAGTAGAGGGAAATAACTGTAAAAGGTACGTCAGTCAAGTACAATTTGGGATTTGCTTATCGCACTTCGACCACGTATGGAATGAATGATCTAAATAAGTAATAATATCATCTAGAATATGATATTTTGCAAGGCATTATTTTTTGGTGTGTTTATGATAACATTTTGTATTCTCAAATCATTCAGTACGTCAGATCAAAGGGTAAAGTGATGGTTTAAGTATGACTAATCTAGGAAAAGTGATGTAATGTGCTACTTTTGGATTTTGAATGAAGCTTGCAGTTGGTAATGGTTTGTCCTCTCTCTGCGAGTCTCAGATTTCTAGAATACAATACTTTTGTTGACGACTGCGAAAATCTTGAGAGCTTTAATGCTCAAATAATGAGCACACCTTAAAAGCTTGTAGCATATCTGAATGGTATTTATTATTATTACTTCGTTCTTACAGTCTGTTTAAATTACTCTATTCAATGTAATATGATGGTAGTTAAGAAACTTTTTGGATCACCAAAAGTCAAGATGTTTTGTAAAACTTCAGTATTTTGTTTGTTCTTTTCTCTCTTAACTTAGCATAAATGAGGCTCTTTCTTGCCTGAGCGATGCGATATGGCATAATCCTCATATTTCTATTGTAAATTATTTGTATTAGTTCTCGTGACGTTGTCAGCTATTCATGCTTCCTCTCTAAAGTGTGCTTGACTCATTTACAAAGTCAATTTTTAATGGTCTCTATCTGTATCTTTCTTGCAACGTTTCTATTTAAATATATTTTTCATGTTACGTATTATTATTCTTATTTTCTGTAACTAAAAATGACCGTATACTGTTCAAAAATGTGTAATCTTGAAATTTTCATATATTTTTTTTTGAAAATTAGCTTGAATTTGGTTTACCACTTTTTTATGTAAATTTAAAAAAATAATTTTTAATTTAAAAATAAAACCATTCGAATCTTGCTTACAGTATTTTTATGCAGGTTGGTTTCATTATATTCTTAAGTGTGAATTCATCATTAATACATGTAACCTCTGGGTTTTGAACTGATAATTGGTGTAAGATTTGATTAGCCTCTGGGCGAAATGCAGTTGCATAAATGCAATGTAAAACACATGTTTAAAATAAACATTATGATGACAATGAATTTTTTAGCATAATAGTAATATTACGAACTGAAAGCTAAAATCGTAAACTGATAGTGATTCGTGGATGCTTTAATGTTATGTAGTTTTGGATGGTAATTGATCTTCCATCCATCAGAGAACGATAAGCTATCATAAAGTGAGAGTAGAAAAACCATTTGTGGTAGTCCTTTGGTACAGGTAATAAATAATATCATGGGTAAAGTTAGTTAGACATAAATGTGTGTGCATTAAGCACTACACATAGAGGCGTAAATATAATCTAATCTAATCGGATGTATTGGGGTTTGGTAATTTGCACCACTAATGTTTAAGTTATAACTAACCCTTCACCAACATCCTCTTATAGTACTGAGCATGGGTAACTAGTAACACAAACCTTTCAAACATTTGGAAAATTTTTGTACTTGTTTTCCATTTAAATGTTAATAGTTATTTGATTTTTATTGCAGATGAGTATTGAGAATGTCCTCATCGAAAGATCACTCAGCAGAACAACGCGCGACGACGTACGTGTTCCCTATTCCCGATCCTCTGGTGTCAGAAACCGAGTCAGAACTACAACAGTCAAAGAAGACGGTATCGACAACTGGGTTGTCTACAGTCTCCCAGGGTATCAGTGGTCAGGACAGAATAACTGTCAGTGGAGCAATTGGCATGGCCAAAGAACACAGTTCTCTGGCTGGAGGTGGCCATCCCTCTACCAGTACAACAGTCCAGCACCCAATTTCTTCAACTGTTTCAACAGCATCGAAAGGAATTTCCTCGCCGAAACATCGGAAGCCTCCTCTCTTGAAAACGTCGTCTGTGGGTTTAGGAACTTCGGCGTTTGGAAGCGAAGGAGAAAGGCATAGGCTGCAAACTGAAACTCCTCATGCACAACCTAAGTCCTCAGCCATAGGTTCAAGTCTCTCTAATATTTCTAGTGTCAGTGGTGCAGGGAAAGACCCTAGTGGAAATCGTGTGTCAGGAGGTGTTGCTCCTGTTCCTGTTACTTTTGCATCACAAAGTGGCCCGAGTACTTCTTCTGGTACAAGTGGAAGTATTATTGGAATGGGTCAAAAATTCCCTCAAAAGTCTGCATTAAAAGGCCATATCCGAAGTGCTAGTCATGGAGGTGTGATACAACCTAGCCGGCCTTATGACATGGGTGCAACTGGCACTGATTCCAGTGGTACAAAGTCATCCGTTCTTAGAAAAGGGCACACCCGTGCCGCTTCCCACGGTCAAATCGTGGAAGACCCCCCTCAAGGCTTAAA
>JAQFZZ010000530.1:0-17113 GCA_034696405.1 Isotoma caerulea
TACCTACCATATAAATTAACCATATAATCGTGACTACCACTTAAAAATAAACCTGGAAGATTTTTCGACATGCTTTCTCATTAACTTGACGAATAGCTGGATTTTAAAATTAAAGTATTTAATTCCACAAGTCTACTTGTGGAACACATTCAAGACGTCGTATTGGCTTTGGAAAACGGGAAAACTAGAAAAATAAGTTTTCAATCGCAAGTTTCGAGTTACCGTACCGTCTCATAACACCATTCATTCTGTCTAAAGTAAACTTCTTAGTGTTAAGCCGATCAAACTTAATGGACTGCCTGCACTCTACATTTGTACTTATGATTATGTCTATTGCAAATCATGTGTTGATTACATACTTCGAAAATTTAAAAAAATTGAGTGTGCTATAAATATAACTGGATGATATTATTATAAACATTTGTATTTCTTTGAGTTTTCATGTCATCGTCATCAGTTGTATTACAATATAATCTGTTTAATTGTGCATGTGACCAGATCAGCAATTAAAGTCTTAGATAGTGATTGTTCTGCTCATTGTTTATTAGTAGTATATGGTTAGTTTTCGAGTTGCTTCTACAAAATTTGTTCTAGCTCCTTTGTTTTATATTGTTTAACATTTTAAAAAGAGGTTTCTGTATTGCTATATCACAGAGAAATTGTGGAAGGGAGCAGTTAGTTGTGTAAAAATTGCAGATTCGAAGATCTGATAAGCTCATAGAATATTGGAAATTCCAGGCTCAATCCATATTCCGTACGTAGTTCTCCATTCCTAGAGTATGGTAACTCCAACTTCTTATTTCTCGAAGTTTTTTTTAATTTCAACTATTAGGACTGCTATAGCATGGGGTAGACTGTTGCTCCGGATATCTGGTGATATAATAATATTTACTTTTAGTTATTTGAAAGTATTGTATATTTATAAAAATCAAGTGAACACATTTGAGCATATTTTTATGTTACAGCTGTGTGCATAATTTGACTACAAGAACCGTTTTGTTTAGATATTCGTAGTAATCGTAATGGAAAAAATATATTGACTTGTACTAGTTTTCCTATTCGAAAAGTTCAATTTTTACCGCTGTAGTTTACAATTGTTGTAAATTAAGGAATATGGAAAATACATTTTGACATAAGGGCTGTTAGGAAAGCGAAATTTTGCTCAAAAGTAAATTTCTTTAGCGATTACATCGCTAAGATTAATTAAAAATGAAATTTCAAATGTAGTTTTAACAGTTTTCAATCTGCATCCAAAGAACTCCCTCATAGAGACTATAAATTCATTTTTGTAAGCTACAAAAAATTGATTAAGACGTAAAATGAATTTAATAACTCAAGTTGTTCTTACCATGCATCGAATGCCACACACGGCTTGAGAACATACGAGAATAAGAATCAAAGATATCAGTCCTTGGGTCATCCCACATAAAGCCATTATGCCCCCCATAATTGTTACTGTAAGGTCCCCAGCTCCAATACCTACGTCAGTTCAGAATCAAAATTCATTTAAGCAACGGTAAACCTAAAAAGGATTACAAATTTGATTTTTTTATTCCATACCAACAGGTTGCTTAAAAGTGCAGTCCAATGCTGGTGACTGCTGAAGACATGAACCGAATACGGCTACAATGTAATATGCAATTCCAACCATTGGAATAGATAAAACAAGTTGGACTATTTGTAAGATGAATATAGCTACAGCGCTGTGGAGTTTGCCACAAATAAATTGTTCATACATATTACATCGTCTTTTACTTGCATCTTTTAGCATGATAAAGATGGCAAGTGTAAGATAAAATGAAATACTCTGGGTAAAATAAATGTAAACCTTTGGGAAGACGGCTTCCATCCACTGTACACGGTAACAATTCCAGTCACAACATAGTATAAGGCTCCCCAAATCCCGACCCCAATTTTTATTCCATCGTTGTTCGCAAGAGCCAGCATGGTAGTCTAAGCTCGTTCAGTATTATTAAGGACGAGAGAGGAAATAAAGTTAGGATTTATAATGGGAAAAGTAGATGAAAAGCCTTAGTTTGAATGCAGGAAATGTTACTATAATATTTTAAAAGCACCTGAGAGCAGAATATAATTATGGCAAGGATGACACCAGTCACACCACAGTACTTGATAATGAGGATATCCGTTGGGGCTAGTGTCAAATCAGGAGGTGGTGATGGCATAGCTGGGTCTGATGACTTAGTTTCCTGCGGCTGAGACTCAGCAGGTTCATCATCAACCTCACCACCACCGGCTTCACCACCACATACGCTTCCAGAACTGCTCATCGATCGGTGGTCATAATTGTTCTGTGGAAAAAGAGAATCTCTCTTCAGAGTTAGATTTAGAAACGTGATTTAATGCTCCTACAGGAATATCTATCTATATAAAACACAGCTTTAGACAGATGGACACTTATTGTTCATGTTTAGCAAAATGGAACCGTTCTATTGGGCATTGGGTTCAGCATGTCGAGCAATAATTACTTCCTCAATAGAGAGCTAATTTTGTCAGGTTTCCCTCCCCTTTCACTTTGGATCAAAAGATAGTATTCAAACACTTTATAAAATGTCTAAATAACAGTTTTACGGATGCTTTGCACCTAAGTAGGAAGTAGTCTTACTACATATTCAATCCAACTATCCAGTCAAGATTATTAGGTTTGAGCAAGTACACATGGTTGAAGGAGGTAATAACAGGCAGGTTCATCTAATATGAAAACAATAAAAAATTGAAGCATCGCCATAATGACTCATTTTAAGAAATCAGGCTACCAAGATGATGAAATGAGATAAGTTTTGATTAGTTTAACTTTTCCTCAAATTCAATTCCATAAGATCACAGTTGACTCTACAGAGTTTATTACCTTTCTCGAGATCTTCGATGAAACTATCTTCATAGGTTTAATATAATTATTGTTGTATTGCCTTATATGATTTTTCAGATAAATTAAGTGTTGACTAGAGAAGAAGACTTTTACTTAGTTACAAATAAGAAAATGTTCAATAAATGAAAGTTATTAGTGGTAGACATACTTCCTTGGGTTGGCCCCCATAGGCGAGAAAGTAGCAATTGTAAGCGTTGTAAGCATTCAAAGCCATTTCTGCGATACTGGCGAAAACCATTATGAGATTTGTCGTCATGATGGTTATTGATGATCCCACCATTGCTGTTCCTGAAAGTAATAATATTGAAGACACTTAATGGAATTCCCAGAGAGTAACTCAAAGCTGCTGTTCAAGCATTTCTCCTTGTCGAATTCAAAGCTCCCTAGTGGCAATGGCAACATGTATCTTCGTATGGGAAAGCAAAAAGATAGAGTCTACAACTACACAGAAGATTTAGTTTGGTACACATGAAGCCATGACAAGACACAGTTTTCAAAGCTTTCTCCAGAATCCAGGTTCTGGAGAAACTAAAACATACTTGTACACACTTTGCTTTCTCCATGATTCCAATGAAAAAGCTCTTAAACTTTAGTTTGTTCAATTTCTTGCCTTCTAGATTTACTCAATCTATTATTTCTGCCTTTGAATATACGAACAGAACTTTTCTTTCTTATTTACTAGGATTCTTATTCAAAGACTTTGATTTGAGAGATTGCAGTTCATTTCATTTGCATGCATAGTAGCATAACATGAATTTCTACAGATTTCTCTCATAACACTCGGCACTGAAGACAGCAAGCACCCTTTGAGACTTGAGGTTTTTAGTCAGAGCTAATTTACATACAGCAATGTAAATGTAACTGGCAAGAGAGAAGAAATCTCTGCAGAAAACCTAACCTATAAATTATGAGTTGAGATTCTAAAGACTTCTCTAATTTTACAGACATCTTTTTTTAAATCAAATATGCAGAAGTAAAAGATACTTTCTCAAGTCAAGATATGAATAGGCAGGCATTATATTGATTATTACAACTTTCATTTTATGACAAAAACATGAAACATTCTAATAAAACATTCGTAGTTTTATAGAGGTTAAACGACCTAGTGGTACAGTTGACAGTAATAAAAATTGTATGGGTTTAACTAAAAAATTACTTACTAAATAGAAAAGTAATTTATCCAATTACTCTCGGTTTATTTTTTGCAGTTATCAGGAGGACAGATGTCAAGGCACAAAATCATTGCTTATTGATTGATATTTCCCTTGAGAGAAGATTATGTTTAAGCGTATGTGAGGTAGAAAGGAAAACAAAGCCAAGTCAAATTTTGGTAAATGCATAATAGCAACTTGAGTTAATGTGTAAGTATTTTGCATGAACTCTAATCGATATTCTTGTTCCGTTTACCAATCATTCTGAATTCTGGCTGTTTTAAGCCTTTTCGAGGGTTTTATCTAATCTCTCTGTCTACTGTCTATTTGTTGTATAAGAATTGCAAAATATTCGTACAGGGTAGTGGGTTTCATTCAACGCTTTTCAAATTACAGAATTAGAATACGAATCCATTGTTGGATATTTTCTAAAGCATTCTTAAACGTACAATGTATAGGTATATGAAAATGAATCCATGTTATTGCCTAAAATTACGTCTGATTAAATTAAGTATATTACCAATCGATACAGAAGACTTAATTTTATTCAGCATCTCTTTACAAATTTACAAAAAGACGTACCATCTTCATCCGGATTCCACCTGAACTTATAAACACCTAGTAGAATACAGCAAGCTGTAAACAGTGGAATGGCCATTGTTGCAGCAATTATTTGAAGTACCAGCACAGCCAATAGTCTGTTGCATGCATGCAAAAAAGAAGATAAACATATATTGGATTACATTAATCTTTTTTAAAGGAGACAACCGTTGTTTTTCCTATCTCTCTCACCCATTAAATGTGCACCTCACCGACCAGAATAACGCTAATCCAGCGGCCATAAAAAAGAACCAGGAGGTCCAAATACCCGTCAGAGATCTTGTGGCGAACTCAGACGAGGCAGCGATGGCCACAGACTATATTTATAAAAACCGAAAAAAAAACCAATTCAAATATTTATTAGACACGTTAGAGTTCACCAACCATCGAAGCACGAGTATGATAACTTGGTTCATTCATATCATGGCCTTTATACAATGTTATAAATTATGCAAACTGGGTGAAACTTTTGGGAGCTCTTAGACAGAAATAATTTTAGTAAATTGAGAATTTCTTAACCTGGCTCAGCACAATAATGAGAGAAACTCCGATCTCAGCAGATGCCACAATTTGAATAATATTTATTTGAGATTTTACGGTAACAACTTTCTCCTTTGGTGGCTCATCATCGGTTGCCATTCTTCTTTCATTCCAATCAAAAACTCTTTCGACTGCTTAAAACTTTTAAGATAAGAGTTGAGAGTGAATTCAGCTGAGAAATATTCTTTTCAGCATATTATTTAAATACGATGATAAAATACCCACTTGTATAGAAAGAGTAAATTAGATGTAAAATAAATGTTTTTCTAATCCAGGAAAAGAATTGGAGTGGCGTACACTTTTTATACTTTGTAAAGAAATTCTACCAAATAGACGAGACACACCGGGTGGTCAGAAACTGCATAGAACAGCTCATTAATATTTTCGTAACTGAACTAATTAACTTCATTATCCTACCTTGCCATGAGCTCAACTCAGTTTGAACACTTTTTAAGGACAGAATAAAATTCAACTTGTAATCCACTCTACTGTCAAATCTACTTTCACTCGCGACTGGAAGGAAATGACCTTATAAATTGCACTCTTTAGCTATATGTAACATTGCAAAGTATCTTAACTAACTACGGTTTATTTCGTACAAATGGAATGCTTGATGCTTTGATACTACTAAACAATATTATATAAATGTGAAAGCATTTGAAGGATACTATCAAAGAAAGTGATATTTGAGTAATGGGAAATGCTTAACAAACAGGGCATGTGCTTTGGAAAGTTGCGATAGATATCAATAGGTAAGTCTATGAATAATTTCGATTTATCGACTTTTTTGATTTGGTCTTACATACACAAGGAAGGAACAATATCATAAACATGTACTCTACCCATGAACATGATTATAACAATATCAATGCAATTACAATTACACTTAAGTGAAGAAGCATATTGGAAGGAAGAGCTATGTAATCTTCTTTGTTCTGCAATTTACGTCAATTTCACTGTATTTAAATTCCATTTGGTAATTCAGAGTACCTTTGTCATGAAACCAATAACAACATTGCCAAATAACCCTTTTATGAGCCTAAATATGAATTTTTATAGGTTTTTTTGACAGCTATGAATTTTATTATCATTGAAATGTGATATAAATTTTGAATTGAATTTTCCGGCATTTTAATTTCAAAATGGTTCGAAAAGCCAAACCATTAAACGAGTTATTTAGCTCGAATTCAGTGGTAGTTATATCACAGCTTAGTTGTTTCAGCTTATTTTTAGAATTTTTCGAAATATTTATTCTGATTACGGTCCTTGGAAATTATATTATTTGTCTGTATCTTCTTTATTTTGACAATCGGATATGGGAAAATTGGCATTTTATACTGACTTCCTACGCCTTTGATGTCATATTCATATTCAATTCAGTTCTAAAATTAATTAAAACGTGTATTCTGAGAGGGAAGCAATTTCAGCCGATGGATGTAAGGAAACCTTCCGGATGTCTTAGACCTTGGGAAGCACTAAGAAGAACCTTGGATATCTTGTCGTGTATTCCAATAGAACTTATTCTTTGGATTGGACCGTTAGCCAATTTTAAACCAAGGTTTTCAACGCGAGAAACAAGCAAATTGAAATTGCACATCTTTGCATTGCTTCGAAGCAATAGAGTGTTGAGGATTCACAGGGCTGTGGAGTATTACCGTAATCTTTAGTAAATTAAAGAAAATGAATTTAATTTTTAGATTTATGCATTTACAAGACAATTTTTAATGTTGGGTTGGGCACGGGGATTATTTTCAGTTTTAGAAACGGACACAAGGAAAACAAACCTTTACAGAAGGCAAATTCAAGCTATCATCATAACTTTCATTTTCTTTTTGATTGCGCTGTTCCATGGATGTGCTTGTTTATGGTACTCGATAAGCTGTGAGGTATGTAGAATGGCAGAAAACAGTTTAAAGCTTGACACTCTGAGAAAAAGTGTTGAAATTTACTAATTTCTTAAACAGCCTGTGTACATTGACAAACCTGGTGTTTGTATAGAGAGGCATTTGGATCATGGTGATCCTTTTTACCAAAAAACGAATGTAACAAGTGCTGACCCTTGGGGTAAGAATTTGATCAAAATGAATAAATCGAAATGTTGCATACTTTTAAGCATAGAAATGATATTTTTATTTAGGATGGTACATAGGGTCTCTGCAATGGAGTATAATGACTGTTCGGAACGCTGGGTGAGAATATTTATTAAATTTTATAATATTAAAAATGAAATCTGTTCTAAATGGCTTTTATTGTATTTTAGGAATTACTACATACCTCCGATAACGACTCCTGAGTTTGTAATCTCTGTCGCATTCATGACATCCGGATTCTTGATTACAGCTTGCATTCTTTGTCTTTCGTTTTACATCTTTGGGGAAATTGACATACGTCGCCAGGTTTATTGTCATGAAGCTCACCGTGCTATTCATTTCATTGTAGGTTAAGTCTAGTCGTTTGAAATCTAAACTTTCGAAATTGTTGAATTGAGTTATGATGTCGTATATTTTTGTTCTTTAGAAACACCTTAGAATGAAGCCTCATATTTTGAAATGCACGTTTAATTGTTTTAATACCATGTGGAGGAATGGGGTCGGGTATATTGATAACATAACGAAGAAAGTGTTACCCGAAAGATTGAAAATCAACATTGTACGGAATTATTTCGAACTTATGGTTTCCAGTGTAAGATATTTTAAGTCATTTTAAAACTTTTTATGAGGTCTTGGACATGAACTGAAAAATATTTTTTATTTCCTGAATGTAATAGTCTGAACTGCTAAATATTTTGACCCCAAGACAGCGTGACGCTATTTGTTTAGAGGCGGAATTTAGACAGTATTTTGAAAACGAGTTTTTAATCCGACCGAATACAATTGGTAATGCGGCTTATTATATCATCGAGGGAAATGTGCAGGTTTGTTTGATAAATTGTAACATTACTGTAAAAAAATTGGTACGTAATTAAAAATTAATTTCAATTACAAAAAACTCTTGCTTTCAGATTATCAGTTATGAAAATTTTAGGCCTATTTTGGCTCTATCCAGTGGCAGTCTAATAGGAGAAGTGAATTTATTCACTGCAACATACAGGAGGTACGGTGTTAAAACTTCTTCGACTTGCTCTGTCGTCAAATTAAAGACACAAAGTGTTCTCAAAGTACTTGCATTGAACCCAGACGCAAGAAGTAGAATATATCGGATTTTAATGGTAATATTTTATTAACTTCTGTGCAAATTATGACCAAGTTTTAATTAAATTGATTAAGACTACGCAAACGAGACATTCATTAAATTAGAAACGTATGAAATGGGCAACTCGCATATCTAAACGAAAAACGTGTCCGCGCACAGAGTTAGAAAATCAAAATTTTGAATCAGTTCCTGAAAATGTCTCTACAAAAGAAATTTCGGATGCTAAATCTAATGCTAAAGAGTCCGTCATGTTGAAATCACATATCCGACCTCCGTAAGTTTTAACCAACCAATATATTTTTATTTTGTTTAAGAATGTAATTTTCAAATTGCAAAATCAATGCTTAATACTTCAGAAGCATTGAAAACCTCCAATTCGTAAGTTTCTTTGGATGGCTTTGTTCCCAGCATAGAGAATATGACGAATGCATCAAAGACAAACACAATTTTGATGCTGAAAACGATATGCAAAAATGTTTTCGTAACAATGCCTCTCGAACATTGTATAAAGTTATGAAGGTTAGATTCGTTTCGTACCTTTTTTAATCCTTTATTAAACTCGGAAAGTTTTACATAAAAATTATACGATCTCTAGGGTGCCATAAATTCACACAGTCTTTGCCACTGTAAATTCTTGATCGTCTCAAAGGATTCAAGTTTGTACGTTTTGTGGAATATCCTTGTGATCCTTAGTATAACATTCAACACAATATTCTTCCCAATATCCCTTGTGATCTTCAAAGAGTCTTTTGTTCAACCTCTGAATGTTTACGTTGACATCGTTTACACTCTCGATTTAATTTTAAGGCTTTTTGTTTTTCGAAATGCAAACGGTATGGTTCAAATGTAAATTCATTATAACAAAATATTAACATAAGAGGAAATTAACAATTTAAAAACAATTTATTTATTTAGATGTATCTCTACCACTGACTGTGCATTTCTTCAGAGAATTTGGAAAAATTCAAATATGGATTGATATCATATCCGCATTTCCATTATACAATATCGCAATAATCTTATGGAAAAAATACGACCACTCGTATCAAATATTGAGGTCAAATACATTTGTAAAATTTGGAAGAGTAAGTTTATTATTATTAATGCGATGAGTTTTTATAACAATGGTAAAACTTTTATATGATTTCAAATTTCAATATTCTTAAACTATGACAGGTGATAATAGTTATGTGGCAATGGGAGAATGACGTGACTATGCACACTCGGGCCTTCCGATTCTTAAAACATGGAACTTTCCTTACGTTTATTACATTATTTATTGCTTGCGTCATGGCACGCCAAAGATGTGGAGATGATTACCGGTAAGCAAACCTCAAATCACATCGTTTCTGTCTGTCTGGATTGCCTACTAATAAAAGTAATAATATATACCTTGTGGTTTGGTTAAAATGACCTATTTTTGAAATGATAGGGGATGTGCATTTGATAATCATACAGTGATGAACCCCAATGATCCAAACCGTTTCCACTTTGAAGAAAAGGGGCAGAATATAATCGAAATTTGTTTGTATTGGGGCGTCTGTGTAATTTTCGGTATAGGATTTACAGACATCGCACCTTTGAATAGAGAGGAAAGAACTATACACTCTGTGTCTTTGATGATTGGGTTGATCTTTGTTGTCTACTTTTATTCTGATTTAGCAGCGACTTTTGCAGCAGCTTCAGAGCGAAAGTAATTTATGCAAATTAAAAAACAAATGTTATTTTAGGTGATTTTGCATAAAATAATTTTTGATAGAATTATCCACCAAGACAATAAGATGTGGCTGCATGATTACCTCGATGAAGATCATATGCATATGGATCTAATTAAGAGAATTGATCGTTATATGAATATCCAATGGCTTTTGCTAAAAGGGATCAATACCAACCAAGAAGTCCATAGTGTGGGATTTCTTTCAGTGTCTCACTTAGTTCATAGGGAATTCGTAATTTATATCATATCTGAGGTCTTGTATAACTCAGAATTATCTAAGGTTTCCATATATTCATTCTTCTTTGTTATCAGAAAATTAATCATTGTGATCGGTTTCTAAATTTATCTGATCTGGCTGGTTTTCTTGTGAACAGCTTGTAAACCTGGATGCAGATCTAATTCGACAACTTTCTCTCATGGCCAAATTAGCTGTGGTTCCCCCACGTGAGATTCTCCTCGCTGCGAAAGATTTTGTGAGGAGAGTTTATATCATAAGGCGAGGTATTGCTGAGGTAATTTTAATAATGATGATGGATTGTATGATTTAATGAATGTCTATGGGTTGGTCTAGATTAAAGTGAATTTTTTTAATCGTATTTTCTCTTTTTGGGAAAAGGTTACCTCTGTAACTCATGGGACTGGATTAGGTTTACTTTGTAAAGGTCAATGTATTGGATTTGGTGAAATGCTATATCAAGTTCCGTCCAGAGTTCAAGTTAGAACTGTGACTTATCTTGAAGTAATTATAATTGATGCAGCGGCTTTTGAAAAAATAGCACAGAATTCAAAAATCTTTGGGGATATTTGGACTAATTTGAAATATAATGAGGGATTTAAAAAGGTAAGATTTGGATTTTATATTTGGTTCATTTACATTGGTGTTCATTTTAATGCAGTTTTATTATCATCGCTTTTAGATATTCCGAGATGCGTACAAAAAATTGAATCTTCCATATTACAGCGAAAACAATAAAGTGTCTGCACATGAAAGACGAGAATTACTTCCAACTCAGCAGATTTATATTCATGGAGATATCCGAACTAAAGAAGGTGCAAGGGATGAGAGCGATGAAGATTGGCAATGCTGTACAGCATTGCGTTGTTGTAGGTAAATGTTCTGAAATATTGATCGTGTGATTTTAGAATCACTCAGCGTTTTCTAGATCAGATGGTTTCGGTGAATTTGAGAAGTTTAAAGTAATTACCTCGAAATAATTGGGTTTAACTTACCAGAAAATGTCTACTTCTTTGGAGCTGCTTACCCTGGGCTACGATGATGAAAGTCTGGGAAGGGATTAGAGTGATCACTATCATTTTAGTGACATTATGCCTTCCACTTGTTGAAGCTTTTCCTTATTTGAAGAAGAAATATACTATTTATGTTTATTTCTTTGATTCCGTGACTATATTTGATATGTAAGCTATATAAAGTGATTTTTAACTGCATTTTAAATACTTATACTGAAATAATGCAATGATTATTTGATTTATGTGAAAGGTTTATCCGTATGAATTTGGCTTATTTTGAACCCCGACTTAATCAACTAATTACAAATCCCCTCCAAACTACCGGGCACTACTTGTCAACATCTTTTATCATCGATTTTCTAGCAAGTCCCATTGTTTATTATGGAATCGAAGTAGCTTTTCAACATGCACCAATTGGGTAACTGTAACAGGAGTAATAAGCTTTCTGTATTTATTACACCCTATGCAGTTTCAGATTACATTATTGCTCCATATTTTCAGATGGGATTTGTCTATTTATGCATATTTGCTTCGACTTAACCGTATGCTGCTTTTGGTAAGCTTTTGTATTTTCAAAATAATATTTTTAAAAAATATTAGACTAAAAGTTTTTTGGGATTATGTTACACAGTACCACCTTTTTCAAATATATCTCTTCATGGATGACAAAGTCTCAAGTGGAAAAACTTCTTGGAAGTAAGTTTTACGTCATAAGTAAAAAATATGACATTAAAATTTGTTCTAAGCAGGAAATATTTTGAATTTTGCAGGCTTTTAAAGTTAGTTCCGCTGCTATTCTTCCACGCTCATATAATGGCTTGCATCCTTGCCGTTACGTCCTGTCCAGCAAAAATTCCATATCCTAATCCAAGATGTAAAGCCAATACTTGGATTTCATCGTCACAGACTCTGAGTAAATTTCATTTCCTTTAAAACTCTAGTTTGATTTTTGCTGTGATGAGATAACATTACTATTTGGTTTGGACTGAACTTTCATAGCTGATCCTGCATCCGGTGGAAGAAGTGCACGAAATATTACAGACTGGCAGATATACGTATTCGGATTTTACTATGCTGCCACAACTTTAGTTGGATGCGGCTTTGGAGATTTCCTTCCGGCCAATTACCAGGAAAGGTGTTTCACTGCATTTCTCTTTTATGCTTGTAAGGAAGATTTCCCTATTATTAGCTGAAATTATCTTTGCTAGCTAAATTACTATTTTTCTATAATAATGCTTATCAAGCAATATTTATTAATTACCTAATGCACTGAATGAAGGATTTGATTTGGGGCAAAATGAAACCGTTTGGCATTTTAACTATTAAATTTAGATATATTCGCATTGGCTTATCTGCTTGCAACTGTTGCTGGAAGCAAATGTCCTCTAGACTATAAAATATTGCAACATTACCAAGAGATGGATTATCTGATGGGTTACTTCCAACGTGAGAACGTAAATAGCCAAGCTGTTGGGTTAGTCACTTTAAACCTTCAAATTGTCACTCTTATTTTTATTCTGATTTTGAAGAGAAATGTAAAAAAAAGTTATGACATTGATGTTTAGATCAACTTTAAAATATTTCGACTATGATTGGCATCGTACCAAAGGAGTTGAACCACACAAGGTTTTTAGTCGGATGTACCCCGCACTCAAGAAAGAAGTGCTTACGTGCATGTATGAACATATTTTAAGTAAAGTAAGTAATTCAGCCAAAATTGATTGGAGCTTGGAAAGATTTTACATCTTTGATTTAGCAATTCAATCACTCAAATGTATGATGTAAGAATCTGAAAAATTTATAGGTTGAAATATTTCAAGACTTTCCACAATCAGTGTTGCGAATTTTGTGTACACATTTTGTACCAGTTTATTGCCCGGAGCATACAGTTGTATTACGACAAGGGGACATGTACGACATGTTTTATTTGGTAAAGCGAGGACAGTTAATGATTCGAGTTGGTGATGAATGGGTTAAGGCAGTTAAAGAAGGAGAGTGAGTACTTTTCGATGCAATATGAAATTCGTAATTTTTGAGATGTTCGGCTTTATGCACATTTTTTTCTTGAATTGTTTTGATATACAATTATTATCTCGTAACTTTTATGATTTTTAGCATTATAGGATTGGACGTAATGAACGATGACAACAAGAGCGTAACATGTCTACATACAGTTGTGACAACTACTAAAACAGAATTGTTAGCCATCAAGATGAAAGATTTTTACTCCGTGTTAGACATCTTCCTTACAAATATTCTAAAGGTGAGTAAATTAAGAGCAAGACATAATGAAATTCAAAGAAAAGCAATAGCCAAGAGTTTCTACTACACATCAGTTTTCCATTTACTCATGCAAAAGTTAAAAAACGTTTTTTGAAGAGTGTGATTTGATTTAAAAAAGAAAGAGATTAATGATCTTGCGAAATGCATTGTCTGTTATTTTGTCTACCAGGAAGAAGAAGACGATTTAAGTGAATCAGAAGACGAGTTAAAATTAATTGAAACAACAGGAGAAATCTCTTTGCAAACAGAGTCTCTAATTTTCCGACTTTTGAACTTTTCATCATCAAAGTGGTCAAAGTACCAGAAACTGTCTGAGAAGATAGCCTCAGCGGAAATCAGACGAGATCTGAAAGTGAAAGATATCCTTCAAAGATTTTTTGAAAGGAAAAGGAAGGGTAAACAAGGTGATTTAGACTCGGATGAAACATCCGATGATGAAAACTCATCTGAATCTGAAAATCACTCAAACAACAATAAAAACATGGAGAACTCTTGTGAAAAGAAATGTTCCCAATCAAAATGTTTCTCCATTGGGGAGAATTCAAGTGGATTTGAAGGACGAAGTGAAAATAGATTTTTAGCAGTTGATATGGAATCTGACGAAGATGATTCAATCGGAGGAGTGCAAGGTTTACCTGGAGTTGTTACTCTGTCATCGGAAGTAGGGTACGTCTAAAACATAAATTTATGTTAATCTTGAGTTTTCACAATTTTACAACTTTTACATAGATCCATTGAGTTGGTAGAAATTTAACAGATTTTGAGTAAAATTTGAATAGCAGAATGAGAAATACGTGGCAGTAATAAGCAATGTTTAGATACTTATTTTTTGAGTTAAATGTTTCAAACATTTTTACGACTAGGAATGTGTGTTTAAAAGAACCTAGGGATGTGCAACAGTGTGGTCATAAATTTTACTTCTTGTTGACTGTATTACATTACAGCCATAATTCTATCTTGATCCAAGATAAGAGTACTTGGCCACCGAGTTGCAGTCACAAATTTTGTTTATTTTTTACTTTAAATGACAGGACAGATCTTTACGAGCAGAGTAGGGCGAATCCGAAATTTTCCAAGGACCTTATCACACCCGAACCGTTTGAGGTTCTGCTTTTGAATTCTTCTGTTTTAATTGCTGCCAGTTTGAGCGTTTGTCTTGTGTGCTATCAGGCTGCTTTTAAGGTTTTTACTTTTGAAATTTATACATTTTTATGAAGTTTTTGATTTTCAGGGCTTGACTTTAAAACTATATTGCTTTGTACAGAACATTGGGATACCGTTCATTGTACTGGGATATATGTGTGATTTGGTGTACCTTCTTAAAATCATTTTCTCATTTTGTCTGAGATATGTTGATAATTTTGGAAACCCTGTTACAGCTTCTACCGACATTCAAACAAGGTATGGAGACTTTAATTGCAAATTTAGCTTACAGAAATTGAAATTATGAAGCTCAATATTTGTTTTAGGTATTTAGGCAGCTTATTCGGTTTTACTTGGGATTTCATATCCACATTTCCTTTAGAAATGTTGGCTCCGCTACCTCCGAAGAATGTACCGGATAAAATGTATTTCTTTTGCTTGTTAAGACTCAACAGAGCAATTCGATTGGTATACTTTTTTTCTTAAATTGCGTTTTTGTAAATTATAAAAATGATCAAGATTTAGATGAAATTTTGTATTTTTAGTTTCATATTTGGACTTATTTCCGTGTTGATCGAAATGATGGTGGGTTTGTAGCAAGACATTTATTAAGAAGGAAACTACTTCGTTTATTTTGTTACACATCTATTTATCTTCATTTGGCTACCTGCTTTTTGCAAACGTACACTCTGGTATGTATATTTTGTGTAAAATAAATGTGAACTAGATTTTTCTAAATCTAACTTGAATATTTATTGATTTTAGTTACATTGTGGAAGCTTTAAACTGAGCGATCCAGTTCAATGCCTCCCAACCACCCAGAACATTTCATGGGTACATACAAAGATCGGTATGATATGCCTAATTAATTTAATATTTTTATTTGACTTATTAACGACTTTTCTTTTTTGATATTGACGCAAAATATTTTGGTTTAGAGAAAAATAAAAATTATCAAGATTCGCCATACATATTCACACTGTATTTCATTATGAGTGCGTTTACCACGACGGCCTATGGGGACGTCGTTCCGGTAACAAAGTTTGAGATGATTTACATAGCTGTAGTTGCAATTTCCTCTAAAATTTGGCTGGGACTAGCTTTGTCGGATATTTTGTCTGGTTTACAAAATACAACTACCGTTACATACCATTTGGCAACGAGAATCACTCTGGTAATAAAATATTAATTCCGTATGCTTGATATTTTTATGATTATGGGTGGATTTGCACGTTTTATTTCCTCTGTCAATTTTTGTGGTAGACTTCATGTACTACAACAGATTTCCTAGCATGTCTAGTTGATTTAATATTAGTTCGGCAGAAAGTCGATTCTATTTGTCCTAGGATCAATTAGCTTTCAATAAAAATAGGCATTTAGAATTCTTACGTGGGAATCAACCAAATTCCAATTCGTATTTTGACACTAACGAGTGTTGTCCAACTCTTTTTTCAAAACAAATTGCCGTATGAATAATGATTTATGAGTTATCGGTAGATCATTGTCATTTGAATTTGATTTTAACATTTTCAGAAACTGTTTGATGAAAAATTTCAAGCTCCAGGGCATCTTATAGCTTCTGCAGAAGAATATTTGACCTACGCTTGGATACGAAATAGGGGAGTGTTAATACCCGAATGCTTGAATCGAGTTCCTATCTGCTTGAAAATGGACATCTTTTCAGATGCTTATGGGGATCATTTACGAACGGTAACATTCAAGTTTTCATCTGGTTTGGATTTATATCGTGTGTATTTTCCCACTTTCCAATTTCTCACATCAGTGTACATTTTATAAGGCTTTTGATACTGTTAGAACTCTGCTCTAACAGTTTCTAAAGGAAATCGTTAATCTAGATGCTAGAGTTTAGAAAGTTTTCTAATGAAAAGGATATATACCGTAGTTTCGTGAAGGTTAATTATAAGGGGCATTTGTGTGTGAATTTCCCTTAATTACAGAGCTACTTGTTTCGTGATCTCGGTGAATGTTTTTTTCGTCAAGCGTGCCTTCGTCTGAAACATTGCTATGTACTTCCTCAAGATTATATCGTACATTCGGGAGATATTGGATCTTCACTTTACTTTGTTCATAAAGGGATTGTGAGATATAATCAAATATTTTTGGATGATGAAGGACTTGTTGTACGTGAAGAGGGAAGGATCAGTCGTTACCAGTGTTTTGGAGAAGTAAGTCAAAATATAATTTTATATTGTATATTTTGTGTATTTCGTGTTTTAAATTTATTACAAAAATTTTGTGGATAATTTAGGCAAATTTCCACTGAGAATTTAGTAAAATTTTTAGCGCTTTGAAACCTTGCTTTAAATCATTTACGTATGAAATTTAAGCTTG
>JAQFZZ010000531.1:0-17110 GCA_034696405.1 Isotoma caerulea
AACGCTGCAAAATGTCACGTCCAGGTCAACAGAGAACAGAAAATAAAGACAAGCTCATAGGTGTTGGATCACTTGGTTCAGCGATTGCAGTGAGCAATAGAACATTCGTACCGTATAAAGAACCACCACCTCAGATCGATGAAGAAGTTAGGAAACAAAAGGAAGAAGAGGCTCAGGACAGATGTGGCAAGCTTCTTAATGACCTCGGATGGGGCAATGGGTTTAGAGTCCCCTTTGCCACCAAAGAGAATCAAGATTTAGAAAAGGCTGTAATAATCTAATGTTTCAAATGATATAATTAAAATCAAATCAAAAGCTCTTGAGTGAATCATTTTAATCGTTTGAAACTTAAATTTTTAGCTGGAATTTCGACAAAGAAAGATTCTTGCGTTAAGAAGCGAATTATTAGACAATAATGCACATTCCAAATCTTTGGAACAACATTTGGCCAGGGTCAAAGAAGATATTTATTCTTACCAGGTATAACTCAAGGCATCATGAAAATTGCATAGTTAATTCCATAATGTGCAACCTTCTACATTAATGACTTTAATCAACTTATAGAATCTACTCAGTAACAAAAAATCTATTGTCCAAGAGGAAACCAATTTCCTTGGGTTGTCACAAAGAATATTGAATAAGGTGTCTCAGGACAGGTCTAAATACCAAAACAGAATTAAAGAATCTCGTCAAAGATCTGAGGTTATGCAGGTAAGTGAAATTGTTTATAATTGTTAAAAATATATTTAACGATGTCAAATATATAAAATGAAATAATAAATTTCCTCCGTTGCAAAAATAGAAAGATCTCGACAGAAGACTCAAAGGGATTTTGGAACTCCGAGACATAATTGAATTTGATTCAGAAGCCTTAAAAGGTTACCAAGAACGTCTGAAAGAATACGAAGAAATCTCCGGAGAGGTTAGAAAGCTTAGTGAAGAGGATGCCAAAGCCGTGCAGGTGTGTACTATAAATAACAAAATATCATTTAATTTTTAACATTAGCATAATAGCACACACTATTTGATTTACTAAAAAACACACTTTTTAATACTCTTGAAACGAATATATAGGAGTTAGAAGATTCTCGAGTAGAATTAGGAGCTCAAAGGAGAGAATTGAGGCACGAATTAGATCAAGAAGCAATGAACACTTCAAAGTTTCAAGAACAATTTGATCGCATGAGTGTGGAATTTCGTAAAGTTCATAAGCAAAGATTCGAAATGATTACGATGTGGTCATCTACTATTCAAGCGATGAGTTCCAAAGATGCTGACATGAAGGAGATTGCTGATGTAATTTAAATTAATACACAATTTGTATTTAAAGCATGTCAAGAAATTAATTAGCATAAACTTTATAGGAATATTACGACACAAGAAAAATGCTAAGAGGACTAACAGAGACAATAGAAGCTAAAGAAAAGCGTCATCAACAAGAAAGTTGCAGTATTAGAGGGACCGAGTTACTTCTCTCAGAGATTGATAGAAGGTTTCAGAGATTTCTACTTTAAACACTATCATCTATTTGAAATTGTGTAGTAAAATCAAAATTCTTAATAAATTAATAATAAGGAATGGAGAAGTCCGTCGGCGATTAAAAGATGATAAAGATCTCAACTCAAGTTTGACAGATGCTTGTGTCTTGTGCCAAATGGAAGTACAACATTCGTGCAATCAAACGAAATCCCTTATAGAAAGTCTTGTAAAAATTGATGAACAAGTTAGGGCATTGGTAAATAGAGGTGAAGTGGCTAGAAGGGGTGTTGAAAAGCTAAGGGATAGATTAAGAGAGCTTGAGAAAGGAGTATCTGATGCTGATAGTCGAACAACAGAACTGGAAAGAATTCTTGATGATGAAGAGAGAGCTGCTGAAAGCTTTTTAAAAGAGATAGAAAATCTTAGAAAGTTCTACTGGGAAAGAAGCAATGATAAGAATACAACTGAGGTAGAAATTCGAAATATGGAAACTACGATTCAAAGGATTCAAAATAATTTGGATGTTATGCAACAAAAAGAAATTATAAATTTGGACTATGTAAGTAAATTACTTCTAATGTTTTGAAATTTTAGTTTAAAAAATCAGTAAAGTCCTTTTTCACTTTCCTTTGATATCTATAGGTTGCCAAACGGTCTAGCAATATCTACAGGTTAGATTTAGAATGCAGCATTCTCGAAAATCGTATAAGCAGAATGATAAACCAGTCTGTAGATCCGAGATTCTTCACTTTGCAAAATTCAGTTCGAGAGCTCAGAGAAACTGAAATTAGAATGCAAAAAGATAAAAAATATATTGCTGCAGAGTTAGAACATGTTCAAAATTTAATCCATAAATGTAACACGGATATTGGGAAAAATCGAAGGGCACAAGCTGTATTAGAAGCTGAGCTCCAACAGTGTGATATGCATTCACACGGGTATTATTGCATTTTAATTTCGTAACTTTTCATACAATTGCAAAATAATCAAAAATTAAATAAATGTTTTACGATGGTATAAACTAGACTTGAAAAATTAATGAAGCAATCTGTCAAAGAGCTCAATGAAGAACAAGTTCACCACAGCCTTGAAAGGGTTTACCTTAAAAGACTTACTGACCAATTGAAAAATGAAAGGCAGCACATGTTTGGCCTTGCGGAAATTCGCAATACGATTAATTGGGTATAGAAATATGGATTTAATTAAAAAAGGAATTATATTAATTAAAAGCAGATTTTGATGAAACCTCAAAAACATTTGTTTTAATCGCTCCAGGCTGTAAAAGAACGTAAAGCAGAAATACAAAACCACAGAGTACTCAATCTGTCAAGGCAGAAAGCTTTGAGTGATACGGTTTCCAAGCTGAGGGTTCAAGTTGGTGAAGTACACTTTCGAACTGATAAGCTTCGAGGAAGGTTTGTTTTCTATAATCCTTTTCACTACAAAAGACTTAAATGATTACTAAATCAACAAAAGTACAAACAGTATAGATAAATTATGCATTCGTATAAAAGTCAATTGAATATAAATGATTATTTAAATAAAACTCACTGTGTAAACGTACAGTAAATATTTACTTTCACGGGTAAAAATACTTGGAAACATTATAGACTTTTTGTGATTTCATATAGCTCACAATACATTGAAAAGAATACATTATGTGACATTACTACTATTCTCTTCCCAAATCTCCAAACAAATTCATGCCATTTATATCCTTAATGATTTTATTAGATTTGAAATGGTCACCAAATTAATGGCCGGGTCAGAATCAGGAAGTCCAGAAGAACAAACCCTTGCTTACCAAGTCCGAAAAATGGCTCGTGAAAGAGAAGGCTTACAGACGTAAGTGATTTATACTTGAAAGCAAAGCATACATAAAATCCTGCCCACGCTGACTTTCAAAGATTTCCTTTACAACTATAATATAGTATACTCTATACTCTTCACTTAAAATTCGAAATAAATTGTTTGCTTGATGCAAAGGCAACTTGTACAATTAAAAGCTTTGTATCTTTGTGGTTTTTCTTCTATTCAATTAATGAATACATTCTTCCTGTCTTTTATAGCGAAGTACACAAATGGAAAAACAGGTTGGAAGAGACGGAAAAAGAGCTCCATGGACTTATGAACGTACAGAAAATAATGCAAGCTTCTAATGTAGCTTTGAAAGACAGTTTAGCCCCTGCAGATGAAAATTGTAATATGATTTTAAGAAATTAAGTCCTTCATTGATACAATACAATACCCAAAACTTCCGTAAACAGAATCCTTTTAAATGTTGATTCCAGCTGGAGAAAGATTAGAGCTTGAAGCGCTTAACGAACAAGAGAAAGAAATAATGCTACGGAGAAATCGGGCTAAAAAATATCGAACAATATTACGAGACCGAACAGAAGAATTAGACCAGCAAATCTCCGTAGTGGAACAAGAATACCATGCTACAACTCAATTATGCCAAGTGAAAGAAGCCCTCTCGTCTAAAGTTGAGAATGAGCTTCATCGTCAAAAGGAGAAAGTCAACCGGTGGATCAGTATGTGTAGTCGAATCTTGAGGGAAATCAAAGAATCAATTCCCCCAGAGCAATACGAACTTGTTCAAAAAGATCTCAAACTTAGATTCACAATTAGCAAGTTTGAGGTGAGCCTCTAATTATGAGGGAAAAAATTCATGACTTTTTATGCAATTATGTGATCTCAACTTTTTAAAAACTAATTAGCTAATTTCCTTCTCTAATTTTGCTTTCCCTGTGGGTGGTTTGTACTTTTATACATTTAGAGTGCTATAGCGATGCTGGAAAGAGTCCTTGTGCAATATCCATACCTGAAGCCTATGGTCAATCACTTCATTCAGCATGATAAATCTTTGGCAAAACTTTATTATCGTTTGAACAAAATCGTTCCATCTCAATCCAAAACTTTTTCGATGATTTCCACATTTTCTACTATGTCAACCACAGCCGGATTTAATAAAACGACCCATAATGAGGTTTCTCAATACCAGAGGTAATTATTTACCTTAAATCTACTTTCTGCAATATTTTACTGGAAAAATGTCTGGACTGAAAAACTTAAAATGTCCCAATAGTAATTCGCCAAATTTTTGGCAATTATAACTTTTTGTATGCTTGATGTCTGTCAATTTTTAAAGGGTTGAGGATAGCAGCGTAGGTGTTAATGTATCTGATTCAGTATCTCAACGCCTTGTCCAGCGAATGAGCCCTCGGAGTCGATTACTAAATCAGGCCGCACCTGCCGCAATCAATGAGAGCCATACACATCGAAAATCAGCTGTGGCAAAAAGGGCTTCGAAACCTGCAGAAGATAATATGACCAGTATGGAAAGCAAAAGCTCCTTTGGACTTGGAACATCCAAGTCCAAGCATAAAAGACCCTCACAATTTTAAGTAAAATACAATTGAGATTGAGCTTGCATGCAAAGTGAAAGCATATGCCTTCTATCCTCTAAATGATTTATTGCTATAATAATGACTGTAAGAAATAGAATCAGAAGTCAAATAACCTAAAGCTATTAGCTTTTTTTGCAGTTAGAATTGAATTCAGAAAGGACCAGATTTGCCAAGGGTGAAAGTTGTAATAAACCGGATGAGTACTATATAAAACAATGAATTGAAGTCGTGTGGACTGGCATTTTTTCACAAATGCAAACAAGGGAAAATAATAAATGAATGTAACTGGTGGGAACAAAAGCAAATATGGCTTGGTTCATGCAGTGTAAAATAGTGGTTTAGTTAGTACAGTTTAAATTCAAACCGGTGCGGTAGCCTGGTTAATAGACATACAATTCCATTTGTTAACCTATCATTTCATTAAATGTCAAAAGGTTCTTTGAAAATTGGTAAACAGCTTGAGGCAACAATGTCTCATTTTGAATTTTCCATTAAATGACGGTGATTGATCAACAATTCAGTTGAAATCTGTCAGTTGCCAATGGGTATTTTATACAGTGGCCGGAGTGGCCTATAAATGGTAAGGCTTATAATGATGCTTTGACTTTTGCCCACTATCATACAACGATTGCTGAAAATGGAACACCTCTAATTAGCGAAGCTTTTTGCAAGGATTTCTTTCAATGATGGTTTACTTTGTGATTTATGAAAAATGAATGCGAGACTAAAGATGAGTTCAAAATGTGCTTTATAATTATTATTTGCTTGAATTGTAATTTTATTTTCTAAACATACATACATTACCATTACGTATAGACTTAATATATATCTGTTAATCTCTGAATGCATTATTTTTGTCTCCTTTCTGACACTTGTTGAATCAATTAATCTACCTGCTGTGGAATCTGTAGTAATAATATTAAAAATTGCATTAAATGCTTTAAGACTGTGAACAAATATTAATTAATAATCTATCTCTCAAGTTTAATTGTTAGAAGTACTTTACAAGTAGTACAAGTACAACTTTTTATTTATCGGTTTTTAATAATCATTTGTTAGAAAGAAAGTTAGTAATTGGAGGAAACATATATTGTAATCAGACTTTAAATAATTCGAACTGCTACAGTTTACCTTGTATCAAATTATAAAGAGATGAATAGCACTGGGTTAGCAGAAAGTATTTAAAGAATCGGTCGTCGAATGACAGGTACGCCATCATCCATAAGAAGGGGTGAAGGAAGGTGACGAAGCGCAAGAAGTCCATGATTAGTCAAAGCGATTTCACCATTTGGAAGCTGTAAAATTGTTTTATAACAAAATTACAAAGAATTAATTTTCAAATCCCCAGGGATTAATTTGCAAACAAGCTTATGAATTTTGGGAAGGCTAATGACAGGGACAATTCATTTTAATTGGGGATATTATTCCTAATTATAAACTTCTAAGAAACCATTTAAAATTCTAAGCAAAATGTCATCGCACGATTTAAATTAATTTCATGACAAAAGTGAAAGCAAACTTTCTACAATAATCAACTTTCCCTTTCAACTTATTGCTGTTTACATAAGCTGAAAGTCATTAAGGCTTCACTGTTAAGTTGAAAATGAAAATAGGTATTCTAATAAATTCATTCATTTCTGACAAACAGTAAAGGACAAAACGAACGGAAAATATGTTGTCTGGCACTGGCTATACCTATATATATTAACCTACGTATTGGTTATGAAACCTGATATAAGTGTTAAGCTAATGTAATAATTGAAACTCTCACCATAGTAAAATCTTTAGAATCTTTTTGATAAATCCGTGGGAAATAGAACTCCAATGTTTTTTCCAGAGGCCAACTTTTTCGGGAATGAGCTCTTTTCGAGTAGAACGGATAGAAAGCTTTTTTTCTCAATCCCTTGACATTTACTGTTGCTGGATCATAGTCATCTATTGTCAAAACAAATTACATTTTGCATAAACTTTAGATAGAATCTAACCCATGTCTTACGTAATTGCAACTGTTTATTTGATTTTGTACTAATTAAACTAATTAACTATTTGATTTCAACATATAGTTTTTTTCAATCAGTCTCTTCTAATTAACAACCTATTATGAAAACTTGAATGAAGCATATTATGTAAAATAAAATATATTATTATTGCAAATATATACCATCGAAATCGCTGGAAAACCCATGTGTTTTCCCAAAACTCCTAAAAGCAATTGCATCCATGGGGGACATTGAAATACGTTTATCCGACCTGGAAATCCCTGAACCTCCAAATGACGAAAGAATGTTTCTCCCTGAAGAGGAGAGAGAAATTACTGGAAAAGATTCATCATCTTCGCTGTAATACTCATCATCTTCAACAGGTGTTTCTTTCACTTTGGTAGCCAAATTTGTCACAAGTCGAAGCAATGATTCAGGATCCATGCTGTGCCAATTTCCTGTCACGAGCGTTTTAAACTCGTCTGGTAGTTGCGATTTCCTTTTCGTGAAAACCAATTTTGTTAATTGTATACTAACCTTAATTATTGTTACCTGATGCATGCTTTCTACAATGAACACCTACCCTTGTAAATCAGACTCAGAACTGCGTCTGGCTCTAAAATATGTATTTGTTGTTACTGGCCCTAAAACGTTAATTTTATGAAAAAGCAAGCATTTTTTTTAAAACCGTTGATTATAATTATAAATGAGATTTAAGTTGGAAAGTACCGTGGTCCATTATTCCAGAATCTGGAGAAAGTTGATAGTCTGCTTGTAACCCGTGACTCATAATGCCCCTTGGAGTCCCTGGCGATCTGAAATTCCAAAAATCCAATAAAAGCTAAGACAAATGGCAGAAAATAATGTTTTAACGAGATTAGTGTATAAATGTTTATTTTGACAAAGCATGTGGCTGGCGAGACTCACGAATGTTTTAATTCCTTTCTAGAACCTTTTATTTACCTTACAGTGGTGTCTAAATCTGAAGCACCAACTTTTGGCCTGCTGAAGTCACCATCACCATTTAGATTTGGTTGATTATGGGCTTGAGTAATACCTGGAAAAAATTTGTAAATTGTAATTTAAAAAATACGAAAAATAAAGCATTCCTAATGTAAAACCTGCAATCACATTTTTAATTCTTGTGGACGAACCTGAAGTAGGATGCGAACTTGCAAATTGAACTATTGCAATTACTGATAATCCAAAGATAATTGATGGAATTTCGTGTCTCATTTTGCAAATAAATTTATTAAATGCTATAAAATAGCTTGAGAATTTGAGAAATCTTACAATACCCCACAGTAATGTTTTAAAATGAAACTGGATTGGATCCTGGATCTCACTTCCCTGTTCTGTCTGACTCTAACTGTAATCAAATCACCCAGATATAAAAGATCATTATGATACAACTACAACGGGTGAATACCGAATATCGAATGAATTACCGGCTCGATTTACTTTATATACCAATTGGAGGAAAATCCAGACCAGTAAAGCTTCAGTAGAAAGCTATCCTACTACCCTTTGGATAAACTTTCTCCGTACTTTCTCTACATAAAAGAGAATTAGTAATGAATATTATATGGATTGAAATATCGTAGGAGGTGGATGTTGAAATTACATTGGGGATACAAAGTACCATTTAGTCTAACCCAAATTCTTCTATAATGTACCAAATAATTTCTTCTCAAACTTCAAACACCTGTTAGGTTCGCGTTCGGGGTTAAACAGTAAGAATGGGAAACGAATTATACTGTGTAGTTGTGTACTTATAATGGGTACTCAGATTGTATGTAATCCTTTTGAACAAAGGAGCATTTTAAAGAGATCAAGAGATTCACTAAATACCAAGAAATATTTCTTCATGTTGATCACAATACAAAATGCTATTGAAGATTTCATCGCTGTGCTGTGGTTTACTTTGTCATGTATGCTTATAAGAAAGGATGGTAAGCATAACTTCAAGATTAGGCGAAGAAAGGAAGCTTATTTTAATAACAGCTTTAAAATTTAATATCGTATTTGATCTTTATACTTCACATGTTTAGTATAAAGCTGGAGAAAGCTGTATATGAGCTTAAATTGAATTCTACCTGTAATAATACGTACAAGTTTAGTGTGGATTATGGATGGTATGAAAATACCTTATTGTGTGGGAGGATGGGCAATGGAATAAAGCAATAATAACATAAGCGATCATTTCCTTGTTCAGTTTTCCTCTACGAACTCAAAATTCTTAAATTTTATTATATAATCCCTTGAAAAGATTTTAATGTAAAAATGGTTTGCGAAGAGGATTTGCATATTTTCTTAAATTAAATCATTTATGAAAACTTCAATAACACAAAGATTAAAATGGTTGCACTAGCTAGTTCTTAAAAAACACTATTTTTGGACAATCGATTCGAATTTTTCATGGCATGAGTAGGGCATACTTTCCTGGCCTGGCCTACATTTACTTTGAATTGAAAAGAAATTGTGATCTGCTTATAAATCGGAATGAGGATGCAAATTATAAGATTCCATTCATAGCAAAAGACTTTGTATCCATTGTTTCCAATAGACACGACTAGATTCTATAGATTCTCAAATCGGTGCATAATTTATAAATTTAGTACAATTATTATAACTAAAATTATATTCGTTTTTCAAACAGCAAAAGCTGTAATGGATGGATGGAAAAAATTCTAAATTATGACCCTTGGAAGGGTTAAGTTTATTTCAAAATTTTAGTCAAGCTAACCCTAGGTATGAAGGTAATCTTTCTGTAAGCCGAAGATGAATATTTTACAAACGTGTTTCGGGATACTGGACCTTTCTTCCAGAATGGACCACCAACCCTCTTTAACGTCTTCAGATTCTTGTCTAAAAGATTGCCAAGCAAATGATTATTTCCCTAAGATAAATGTTTTGCCACGTGAGGTAAAATAAAACTCTTACTGATAAGGATTAAAATATATGCAGTTTAAATTGGCAGCGTTAATTCTTAAAATTCTAGCTTCTAGCAAGAATATTTGGAATAATTGCAGTAGTAGACCGAAGGGACTTTCGAAAAGTTTGCAAGCGATGGAAGGACATTATGGACACAATGGTTGGAACAGAGTTACGCGTAGGGACCTTTTCAGAATTTGATCCAGACTATGATGAACATAGTGGCTTTGATCTGGTTTATCAACCAATTACTAAGATATCTGAGATCGGAGTGGAATCTTGTCTCATAGGAAATATCCCCGATCCGATAGATACTGACGGAGGAATTTCATCTCTACTTGGCAAATGCAGGTTGAACAATTAAATTGTCAGAAAAAATAAAATTGTTGCTCAATGCATCAGAAATTTATTGAAACCTTGTTTGTAGAGACTTTCTAACGTCCAGCGAAGACCCATTCCCAAATTTCAAAAGTCCTGACCTCGTAACGGCAATCCAATTCTTCGGTCGAATTAAACCCACCCAGTTTGACTCCCTCCTGTCAGAGTTATCATACCTCACCGTAATATCAATCCACCTAACTACTTTGGACTCTCTGGAAATATCTGTCTTCGACAAACTGGACATACCTACTCTGGAAACATTTGTTATAAAAGCCGGACAAAGAGTTTACGACTCACATTTCCGACTTTATCGAGAATGGAACATGCAAAAAATTCTAAAAAACACCTTGGTCATCTTTCAAAACTATTTTCCAAGATTGAAAAACGCAGCGTTTGAAATCGTCTATGATATTGGTCAAGGTCTAGGGGTATCAACTTCAGTTTTTCAGTTTCTACACCGTCATGTATTAACCATTGAGAGATTCACCCTTCAGTTTTGTCTACTCGTTAACGAGTTTGCCTTTCACACTGAGAGTATCGAAAGTGACAACCCTGATCTTTTAAGTCTTACTAATGATCTGAAAACAACTTTGCAACTGAAGCAACTGCATTTGGTACCCTTGTGTATCTCATTACTTCCATTTAACACTGGTTGGTCATCTATCATCCAAGAACAAAAATCACTTACTAAATTCACTGTTGTTGGAGTAAAATACAGATCAGATACTATTCAAACGATTATTAACAATAACTTTCTAACCCTGACGGAACTATGCCTCTGTAGAATTGTCGTATATGACAACCAAGTTCCTATGCAGTTCGATTGTGGAATAATTAATCCATGTCAAAATCTTAAAGTCTTGGTTTTACGAGGGTGGACAGCAACACTTCTATTCAGAAATTTGATCAACGCTGATCAACTGCCTGGAAGTTTAACTCAGATTGATATCGGAGATATGGCAATTGGGACTGATGACATACGGGTTTTGGCTTTAGGAATGCCCTACCTCGAAGACTTGGAACTTCGTTTTGTTGGAAATAAACAAGAAATGGGAATGGATGAAGATACATTAAGGGAAATTGTACGGAGAAAGCAGATCAACGTATGCAGACTTCAGAGAGCATTTAATGGCAAGCTTCCTGACGGTGGAATTTTCAATGACGATATGATCGATCCTGATTTTATTTCTGAATCCATGGGTGGATTCATTGGTTTTCAAAAGGGGAAAAGAGGGTTTTACAAACGGTTATCTATTACAACTAAGAATTTCTGATAAACAGACTGTAAATGTATTTCTTGAACAAAAAAATCCATTTAATATTTTACTTTTAATTTAATTGGTTTATTTATGAAGACACATATTTGCGTAATTTAATTTGAACCGTTTGAAATAGCACTATGTACATTTACAAAGGTAAAGTTGCATGTACAGACGTGCTTTTGAACAAGGAACAGTTTTTGAACCATTTTTCTCAGTCATGGTGTCATTACAAATAAATTAATGAAATAACATTTTATATTACTATTGTGAAGGCTGATAAGAGCCTTATTTTCAGAAAGCATTCGTGAGAAATATACTCAGCTAAACATCCGACATGTCTAATTCATGCTGTATAGAACTAACAACAGTAGTAAATGTTACAATACAATCCAATCATACGTAAAACTAATATACATAGTATGATAGGAGGTACCACACTAATCTAAATAAATAAATCAAGATTCTACAGGTAGTAGTAACCAACTTTCATAACTAACAAACATTGAAGAAGGTTCAAAATCGCATTTATGCCATTTAATAGAGGTGTACTCTACAGAGATTCAAATGGACGATCAATGTCATCGTTTGCATCAAACTGAGCTCCAAGCTGACTATTAGGAATAGAACTTGGTGATGTTCCAAAGGTGTTGAAATAAGAGTATAGTCCAGTGAGTCGTTTTTTTACTCGTTTTTGATCATCTGCTGTGCACTCAAGAACAGCATTTTCGAACTTGGAGTCTAGAATAAAAAGAAAGTACTTTAAACATTAAACATTTTGAATGATAACGTACAACTATTGAACTATAGAGATATATTATATTTTAATACTCTCACCAGTTTCCGGAATTTCTTGGTAGAAATTTTCACAGGACTCGCTGCAAGAGTTAATATAAGCAACACACCTTCGACGAGCAGCTGCTACATCATTCTTCAAATCTCTTATCAAGGCATCGATCAAACTGTTTACCTAAAAGACATAGGATACGTAGGACTTATTTTAGTTTATTTTACCGTCATCCAATTCGAATTGTTTACAACATTTGCACACTTGACATGCGAAATAAAACATTAGGCAGCAATATTAGTTGTATTTACAACCGTAATCGTTCAACCACCGCTAACCTTGCTCAAACCATCCAGTTGTGATGATGATCTTTCGGTCTTGATGTCCACTTGAATGGCTAAGCACCTTCGAGCAATTCGATCAATATATCGAGTGACTTCATCAAGTTCAATCCCTTCCAATTCGTATACCATTTGAGCGTTGCAAAGTGTGTCCATTGAAGAAAGGATATCATCACGCTCATTTTCCATCTTCATGGCTTCAGAACGGAGTTTGTCCACCTATAATAACAAGATTAAATTATTATTACTGAATATT
This sequence comes from Isotoma caerulea, assembly GCA_034696405.1. Taxonomy (NCBI): domain Eukaryota; kingdom Metazoa; phylum Arthropoda; class Collembola; order Entomobryomorpha; family Isotomidae; genus Isotoma; species Isotoma caerulea. The sequence continues at coordinate 12,827 of JAQFZZ010000531.1, forward strand.
GCATAATTTTATGATCAAACATTGAAACATTACATACTGATGGATACACCATTCAGTAATTAAATTATAGCCTAATTACCCGTTCGTCCATTTCATCCAACATCTTAATGACACAATCTTTCACCGTATGCATAGAAGCACTTTGAGAGGGTGACACTGGTACTCCACCTCCACCTGGGGATGTGCAGGCCCCATCTCTTTCTTTTCCTATACCAACGGTAAAACTTGCTGAAGCCGTTAACTCAGGCATTGACGATAATTTTCCATCGCTTGACTCATTCTCGTTACCACTTGCGTTTTCCCCTGATTTATCCATTCCTTCAATCACATCCAATTTTTGATGGGAAGTTGAATTTATGTCTTCCATTTTTGCCAAATGTTCAGTCTCATACAGTACACAGTACAACTGTCAATTGTTGACTGGAAAAATTAAATCCAGAAAATTATAGTACGATAGTATGTAGTACGAATAATGGTAATACCGGTACGAACTTTTAAGAAAGATTGATAACAGTTCACAGTTGAAAAGTGTGAACTTGTTTAACAATAACATTGAAAACAAACAGTGAACAGAACACAGAAAAGTTACATGCATTTAGGTCTTCGATTTCCGAATTCCGTAGAAGAAAATACAACCTAAAACAATACACAATACACAATACACACTAACAACTGACACAACATGCAAAAAGCGCGCAACAACTACACACACCACAAAACAAAAACATCGCATATCAATTAATCAATACTTACCTATGAATTGAACCTAATAAATTCGTTTCTGGAAAAAAGTTAATATTTCTGGAAACACGATGACAGACGAAGACGATAATTCTAGATTGACGATGACCACGAATTACCACGAGATGACGAAAAATCATGCAACATGCGTAAACTGAGACTTAACTTTGACTTCCTTCTCCCCTCTGCTTCTGCACGCACACGAATAATGAAGTTCTATTTCTTTCACAAAACAAACGTGTTGAATAACTACGATGTTTACTCATTTACTTCACATCTGTATTTTCAATCCCATTGACAGATCTGAGAATGTAAAATAAAACTCTATGGTTAAAGAACTCTCATATACTAAAATGCATAAAAAATACAACTTTCCCCAAATGCATTTGCAGGAGAAAGCTTTCACTTTCATCATTTATATTGCTGCAAACTGCAAACCCTTACTATTACACAGAATGCATTATTGTCCATGCCACATTTAAATGCTTGTATAATTTCACCTTCGTACTTAATATCACCTGAAGTAATGTTGTATTTTACCACAGAAGATTCAGATTCAGATTCAATAGTTTATTCAATTGACCAAAGTATATGACATGAAAGATACACATCGTTTTCAATAGAGAGATCCGTAACGATCTCTATTCAGTAGTGGTAATTTACATACCCTATCCCTTTCTATTCCATATAAAACGAGGTCATTTATCGAAGAAACTTGTCTATATAGTTCCTAATCCGGTTCGGAAGGGGCTACAAATACTTTCTAAGATAATTGGTAAATAATTGGTCTTGGTTATTTAAAAAGTTTGATGATTGCTGCATTTGTTTTTTGTGATCTCTGTAGGCCAAGCATCTTCTTTGGGCCCAGCAAAGGTTATAGCACAAGAGCACAACCATTCCTGAATGGAGAAAGAAATGTCTTAATTATAAGAATAAAAATTTTTGTTTCTTCAATTCAATCTATAATTTGGGTTAAACATTGAATTGCTGCATAATATACATTAGGGTAGTACCAGGGGTAGTACAGTATATGTAGTAGTAGTTGTAGTAGTATGGTAAGTAAGTTTTTTGCAATATGCAAGAGAATAGAAATGGTGGGATTGGTATTTTAGTGTCTAATTTCCTAAGAACAGGCTACAAAAAAATAAACATTGCAACAGATAATACACAAGATTTGTATAACGTCTCAAAAATAGCTGAAATAATCAGTTCGGCAATCGACTGCCGGTTCGGCTATTGAGTGCCGATTTGGCTATTGGCCGAAAAATATTTTGTACAAAATATGTCTACATTGAAAAACAATTCAGATTCAGTCCAATTTGTGTAAAAGCAATTTCCATTTCCTGGCGAAGATACACAGGTTTAGTGTATTCTTTGTGTTATGTTTTATGTTGATGTGACCTATAAATACTACTGCATAAATAAGGAACAATACCTCATCTTCCACATCCCAATCCCAATCATAATTTACTATTCTTTTCTTGCTTGGAAAAACCATATTTAAAAGTGTACAAATTTAAACGAATAGAGCATAATAAAATTCTCAATGTCAAAGCTTAATGTATGCAAAAAAAGTAATGTTCAATGCTCTACAGCACAGTCAGTATCAATTACCATTTTACCATTGCCATCAATTAATATACACAATGGTTTCAGTCAACGTATCAAACCATCAAATCAAACAATTGGAAATTCTTGAATTTAATTAGTTTTAAAAAGCATTTATTGTTTTGAATTTAACTGCTAGCTTTTAAAATTTAACCAAAGAGTAAAAATACATAATTTTTATTTCCCATTGAAATAAATGTACTTGAACTACCTTAGGTTTAAGCCTACCAATTCAATAAAGTTTTGCATAGCTATAATTATTACATCTACTTATCTATTAAAAAACTTGTCTCATGTCATTTTATAGTCATTATTCTCGAATTATGTCTTTTATACTGACACTAACACAATATTTAGTCGTAAATTGCTTGTAATACATTTATTAGAATGAATTGAAATCTAATTTGTGATCAGTAATTACCTGCAAGCCTTCAAACATAAAAATATAACTGAATTCATTTGTTAAACTGATTGAAAATTAATGACTAACATTGACGTAACCAACAGGTTTTAATTTTTTTCTTTTTCTTAAAAAAATTAAAAATAGAAGAAATGCGAATTTTTTAATTCTGAGATCTCCTACCAATAAATATCAAAATAAGAATGTATGACTCAGTAAAACTCAGCATCAATCTGCTTCAACTGCACCTTGTTAAAAACTAGTAGCACATTGATATGCATAATGCATGTAAAAATAATTACCGCATAGTAAATTAGCAGATACCAGTATTAGCTTCATAGTGTATAATACAAACATTTTAAACTTTTAATGCAGTGCAGTATTTAGATATGAAAATAGATGCGGTTCACCTTCAACACAGGAAAGGCATTGTAATAATTTCCATACCAGTATCATTAAGTCGTGTTGTTAAGTACCAATTGTATGCATGGAGCATCAGTAAATATTTTCATAGTTAAATAAACAACAAATAACGATGCTTTCATGTATGCTAATCAGTTCACAAGAAACGCTCAACTTTGCGTCGCATTCGTATATAAAAAATTACAATACAATATGCAGTCAGTAGTACCTCACAGTTACTTTCGTTAAACTAATCCTAAACCTATTCCTGCTGAAAATCCCATTTGGTGCTAGAACATCTATTTAGAAAAAATATAACTTCAATCTAATAAATAGGAATTTCCTCCACTCATCTTCAGTTGTTCAGCAAACCTCTTAACTAACAAACCAAAATCTCATTTTCATATTATATATTTGATTTTCACAAAAGCTGACGTTTTTGAAAAATGAATAAAATAATTTTGATCGGGTGCATTTTTGCCCTTTTCTTTGTCATTACTTCTGCCAACAGCCCCACCAAGAAGGTTATTAACGTAGAATTAGGTGGACACTGTAACTTGGGTGCTGCACCAGTAGGACCAGAAGGTTCTTGGCAAACTGTTGAGAAGAATGTAGAGAAAAAGTGTCCTCCGGGGTCATCTTGCCGAAGGGTAAGGAATTTAATTGCCTGAATTTCAAATAATAAATCTGATTTAATTATCTGATAGTTAAATAATCTTAAACATTTGAAAATAATTTCAGGGAGCATGCAATTGTGACGATCTTCCAGACGGTACAGTTATGTCACAAACGATTGACTCCAAAGATACTCGTGTCTGCAGACGTATCGCTGGACAAAAGTGTACCTCTGACAATGAGTGCTTCGATGGTGTTTCCTGTACCAATGGAAAATGTACCTGCAAACCTGGAGCTGACTGTGTTGATAGAAAGAATGACATCACCATTTTAGCTTAAATTGATAAATAACTTTGGATGTACTTGATTATGTTTCATTTAAATATGAAGCTGAGCTAACTAACAATTGGGCATTTAATTGGGGAAACAATTTAATTTATTTGTATTTATAATTATTCCAAGGCCATTTATCAAGGCTATTCTAAATCTCATGTTCTGTATTATCTCCGGAATCTCCA
>JAQFZZ010000532.1:0-17095 GCA_034696405.1 Isotoma caerulea
TTGACCTTTGACCTTATTTTTCGACCAGTTTGACCTTGCGCAGCGCGCTGATTTTCAATACCAAAAGTCTTTGCAACTAGAGAAATCTAGCGCAAAAAACCGCGCGCGATTACGATCTCATAAAGCAGCTTTCGCTACTTAATAACCCATTCATAGTATTCAGTTTAGTCTTAAACATTGTTTACCGATTCTTGATTGGTAAGTGATATCGGCTGTAATTCGATATGGGTTTGTAGTTCGAATTAAATTGGTTTCGTTAGTTTTAATTTGCAAAAAATAAGAATTATCCAGTAGACTTATTGTTTGCATGCTCTTGATTAGCAAGTGATGTCTGCTGTTATTTGATATGGATTCTCCAGGGCTATGAAAGCAAGACTGGAAGTCATTCAAATAGAAATTAGTGCAGATACTCAGAGATATCATTTGGGGTTAGGATAAACTTTTCCTATGGGGACAAAAAGAAAGATACTTGGGTTTAGGTTTTAACTCAGACACATATCTGTTTAGCCGTAAGTAAGTTGGCCAGTCAGTGGGAAGTGTAAGTTGAAGTCTGGCTGGAAAGAATCGGCTCGGCTAATGCCGAGAAATAATATTAAAAGCCTGAACAAGCTAAAACCTTGTGCCTAGAAAGTTGCAAAAGTTGAACTTATTTGTGGTGAAAAAGGAAAGACAGACAGAAGTGTAGAAGAGCTCGGTTAGGTCGGGTGTACCGTAGAGTTGCTGGTGGGACTGCTCTTGAAGTTTTTGGCAAGTTGCCCACACGAACTTAAAACATACTACGTTTACCTTACTTTTTACTACTACTTTGACCATGGTTCTTGTTCTTCGGTTGTGCTTCAATTTAAAATTTCAAAATAAGTATTACTTTATGTAATAAATAATTCCAGCATAATTCTTTTGACAACAAAGTCGGCTTGAGTCTCATTTTACAACTTATAAAGAAACCATAATCTTATTCTCAGCACCGATGTTCTTCCATTCTGGCGTTTCTGGGATCCTTCCCGACTTTCAACTTTAATGTAAACTTAAACAAAACTTTTTCCACCTGTCCTTTTAGTACTATGAGAAAAAAGGCTCTAGATTCATTGGTAACCCTTTTGCATTTTTATTCTCATTTTCCCTTCTCTTCTTGTCAAGTAGACAAATATCCATCAGTGAGAAGTTAGGTAGATGCACTTCAATCTTACCTTATCGTCTCACTTCTTCAAGCTCAATCTTGTGTTTTCTCTGCTTCTCTTTCGGGCCATTTCTTCGAGAGGAGAAAATAAAACTTTCTCATTCTCTTTCGCAAGAAGTTTAAAAACAATTTGGCTACCTTTACTTTTGTGGTTTGGTACGAGTGTAAGAAAGAGGGTTATTCATCTCTGTAATTTCAATGCAACTACATCTGTCTATTACTGTCTAACATGTAATCTGCTGTGACATTATTATTACTATTTAAATTTTTACTTTTGGTACTTTGTCGCAGAATCCAGCCGGATGGATTTCATTAAGAACATACAGCTTTATTTCATAACAAGTTGGAATTCACATCATAATCTTTTAATTAGAATCTCAGTATGAGTTTCAAGAACTTTCTCTTGGGAAATGCAGAATGCAGGTTGTATTTCTGCTGTAATAAGGTTTACATATTCTGTTGGATGCTAGATTGGTAGAATGAAATGACTCTCCTGTCTGAGGAAAGTTGTACTATTGTGTCTAGCTGCCGGATTTTGGTAGGGAATGTTGAAGAAGACTTTCTCTCTCTTAACTCAATAATTGTAAGACCAAAGGTTACTGGATTTTAGAGTGGTTTTGGGGAAAGCCACTTTCTATATTGAAATGAGCGTCTTTTGATTTTTAGCCTAAATCTGTCACTCGTGCAGGTTTGATAGTTGGAAAGTAATTACCTGGAAGTTTTTTCAGTAGTGATCAATATGGCATGGGTGGTGGGTGGGTGTGGTGCTTCTACTTATAGTAGGTAATTCTTAAGTACGAGTACTTCTTACAATTTGTAACATCCAAGTAGCAAAGTTAAGCTTTTTTCATTGCAAGATCACTAGTGATGCCGCGAGTACTTCGAGTACTCGAACTCGATGAATTTTTATGAGTGCTCGATCGAGTTTGAGTAGTGAAATTCTCAAGTACTCGCTCGAGTTTCGAGTAGTGAAATTCTCGAGTACTCGCTCGAGTAATGTCTATTTTACGTATTGATCTAAACTGATTTTGGCGACAAAAACATTATTTGAAAAGAAACATGACTTTTGTTTTTATATTATATCGAGTAACGAGTACTCGAGTCAATTTTAGGCCACGAGTACTCGTTTGTGTACTCGTTACTCGAGACAATTTTTAAGCTATTACTCGATACTCGATCGAGTAGCAAAAATCATTACTCGCGGCATCCCTAAAGATCACTACCCTTGTTGTTAAGACTTATGACTCAAAATACTCAAGAATTGTAGATTTCCGTTTGTGGGTAACTAGAGATTTTATAAGGCTTTGGTGAAAGTGACTCTAACGATGTGAGGTATTTAGATTTGCGAACTGTATAAAAATGACTGTAATATCATTAGAAAGAGACATCGTCATATTCGTCATGCCCATTTTACTATTCGTTCGTTATTGTAATGTATAGTATAGTAGCTAGCAGTGTTTCAAGAGCATCTATTATTCGTGGCTACCAAATACTATTTCAACTGAACTGTGTATTTATTTTTTTCCTTATGTTTGTGGTTTGCTAAATATACAGTATTTGTACACACACATGAAGATATTTTAGATTCCTGTGTAACCTTAATAAAAAATATGTGAGTGATTCTGACTGCTCCTGCCACAATATAAGCACAGTTTCCCGATCAATATTCTTCATTCTTATGGCCGTTATCAACATTAATAAAATTATTCAGGAATTTTTTTCTGCAAATATTGAATATAGTAAGTATCAAACTGGGTTACACATGGGATTCTTGGTAGTGGCAAAAGAAGAAGTAATGTGATAAAGGTTGAATTGTATTGTATTTGGTATCAGCAAGCAATGTACATGGAAAACGTTATTAATATTATTATATGCAGAGAAGGTATCATTCATCGGTACAAGTATTATATTTACGAAACCGTTATACCATGACTTCAGTCTGCAGACAATTCATTTAAGGTCTTGTCTTGTCAGAAGACTAGGCATTATTCAATTCTCTTAGATTTCTTGGCATTTTACTCTTAGGTACACATTTGCTTTTAAAAGTAACTACTCGACATTAGTTTTATAGAAGTGTTCAAATCGCCTTCGCTGTTGTAAGCCAACAAGGGAAGTTTATAATGTGCTTGTCTTATTACTTACAGCAGAAGGGTTTGTTTCAGTACGGAATAGATTGATAATTGAATTATTGATTCATGCGGAAAAATTAATAATAAATATATGTAGTGTTCCTAAATATAGAATAACCAACAATTTAGGAACACATCAGTCTAAAAGTTGATTAATGTGCATCCATATTCATTAACCATAATGTAATTTTCAAGAAACTAATTACTTTTGTATCAAATTATTGAACCGCAACCTTATTAGCACAAGGCAAAAATTAACAAGTTCTTTTATCATTAGTCTAGTGACTTATACTGATCCGAGGTGAATAAATCAAAGTTTAATTTTTGAAGGGTATATTGATTGAGATCAATGTTTGTCCATACTGACTATTGACTTTGAATAAGGAAAGATAGGAAGAAGTAAATGTAAATGTGTAAAAGAGAATTTATTTACTTCTCTCTCCTTAGGGGGGGGGGGGTTGGGGTCTACCTACCTCTTTTAATGCTAGAGCCGATCGTATCTGTGACGGCACCCGACACTCCCAGTCCCAATGTACTGCTTTCATTTGATATCCATATGTCGCATTTTTTTAGTTGGAAGCATTATTGTTACTCAACCTGTACTTTGCTCGTATCCCTGGATATTTAATAAAGTTAAGTATTAAAATAGCGACCTTACCAGAGCGAAGGGAAACGGATGTTGTGCCGAAGTACACGGTATGGAAAGATTGGGATCAGATACATGTTTGTTTTTGTGTAGTAAAAAGCTAGTCTGAGATTGGAATTTGGAGAAAAAGCCTGGAGGACTGGAGGAAACATAAAAAGGTTTTCTCTAATATTTGTATTTTGGGTGGTACTAGGCGAGTACTAAATGTACACTGTACACACGTCAAACTTATTTTCTCATATATTAAACCAAAAAAGCTTTGAAATCGAAATAGTAAGAGATGTTCACTTTCTCAAGGATGCTGGTTCAAAAGTCTTACATATATTAAATTAATACATACCTATACGTATATAGGAATATTATTTCTTCCGCATTAACTTTTAAAATACTGGTAGGGGTAAGAAAGTGTATCTACTAAAACGGCACGAAATTGGGTCTAAAATAAAATGTTGAGTTGAGGGTCAGATTAAAATAAAATAAAATGTGCATGACATTAAGATAAAACTGAGAACTCTCCAATGCGTATTATCAGCATTCATCTGCACTTGGATGTTACCTACGATTATCACATTCACATTTGATCATCAACATCTAAAGAGGCATTTTCATGGATTTTTCTACCATTTATAAGAGTAGTTCCACGTCACTGTTTCATTTTCAAGCAGTTTTTTAGACTGGAAATTGGGACTGTGCTAGTTCACCCGGTTTTAGTACTATTAGCAGAAGTACAATAGAATCTGGTGCGCTCCTTCCAACTTACTTCACTCACCTACTATTATTTCCCTCAGTCAGTGATCTGCTTTTGCACTGTTTGGATGTAGTAAGATCACATTTGTAGAAAGGGAGACATAAAATATAATCCAAAATATCTACACATATACAATTACTCGAGCAACATATAATTATTTGGTTTTTCTATTCATATTATTTTCATATCGGAAAGTGCAGTATTTTTATGATCTTAATCATTTCATTTCCTCAGTTGCCGAGGAAGTTGGTGACATTTAAGATTGGAAAAGAATAAAATAACTTGCTAAAATATACGAGCGTAGGCTGTCTCACAGTACAGAAGAAAAATTTGCATAACTAATATCAACACCATAACGATAATATCCAAGCTGTATGCTTGAACAACGTCTGAAAGCAGTGCATGTGAGTGAGTCCTTGAGTGAAAGGACAGCTTTCTAGTGTTTCTGTCACTCGAGACGATTTATTGCTTTCTTATTGATTTCAATTGATATCTCAGCCAGCAGTTGTTTCCCAAACAGTTGGGGGTTTTTATTCGTGAGAATTTAAATAACTGTATTCTACTACAAGTAACCTGTATCAAGTGACTAAAAGAAAAGAAAGTGGAATAGCTGTTTAACAACAAGAGATTGCTCCTTGTTGGGTGCAATTTGGCAGAAGTGTGGTGTGAAAAACTCGTCTCTAGTAAAAAAGTGACTTGACTATAGTAGTTTGTGTTGGGTGATGATGGCTTCGACTCAAGGAAGTGGCAAGGGTTCCACCCAACAATTGGAAGAAGATGAAGCATTGGATTTACATTCCATTCTCAAAGTAAGAGTCCAATCGGCCTAAATCGTGTAAAAAGTATTAATTAATTCGTGTGCTTCTGATATGAATGAATGAAGTAGGTATATATGAATTACAAATGCTTTGGGTCGAGGTGATTTGCTAAATGTGAATGAGATTAAACTTTAAAGAGCAAGCATATATTATGTACAATTTAGTTAAGTAGACTTGTTAGTAATGTGTCTTTTTGCAAGGCATTCTCACAAGAAGCTTTCTGTCTGCTAAGTGCAAACTGCAAATTTATCATTTCTCCTACAAAACTCAAAACATATTGCGGCGTGGTTAGCCAAGAATATTGCTTGCTGCTTAGACTAAGTGCTCGATATCCGATATCTAGTTTCATATTTATTGTTCATGTTTATGCAAATTGTAAAGGAGGAATGAATGTATGCACTAACAATAACTCTGAATGGACTAATTCTAGTTTGCATTCTGCAAAAGTCAAAGCTGGCTATCTAAAATTAGGCTGCATAAAAAATAAAAAAGGTTATATATTATGGTCAACAAATATTTTGTCCAGACTGTTCTGGATTTCAAATCAAGGGCAAACCGATATTACCTGTTTTTCATACGATAAATGGCTTTTTTTGTGAATGTCGACCAGTTGGAATGAATTGAAGGTAATTCGGTGTTAAAAAAATAAATTGAAAATCGGTGGAAAGAATCTATTGACCCATTTAAATATTTAAAAGTTGAGTCTTTTATCCGATACGTCTTTTTAAAGGCTTGTGCAATATAATACCAAAAACACGTTTTCGAAGCAGGAATGATGATAACTAATTTTACGTAGTAGAAATAAACTCAAAAACTAAAAATGCGATTGTGTGTACGAGTATCTAATCTAATATGTGTGCAAACGTACATTTAAAAGCAAAGATGTTTATATAGCAAGGTTTACATGTTTTCTGTTGTGTTTGAAAAGATATGAGGCAAGAATAAATAGGGATATCTAATTTTAGCACAATATTCTCGTATTATGCAAAGCACAGCGTTAGGTTTTATAAAACGAGTGACTGAAAGAAATTGGCAATGTATCGTATTGAGTTCTGTGCTTGTCCATATCTATCCATCCGATTTGCTACATTTTATTACCATTCGCAAATCCGTGTGTGCCACCAACCGTAGTAGTTAGAGCGTTCTTTTTCCTGCTTCTGAGTAAATAAATTGAAAAAAGGAATTCTAAGGAACAGAGTGGATAGTGTAAAAAAGCATGAAACGTGTCATTACATGGGCAGTAAAATGATTTTGGAATTTCGGATGCGAAATAATCACGTTTTACGATAGAACTATTATTATTCCGGTAGTTGAATTGAATAGATGTTAAGTACATGTTTATGTCCACTTTCTACTATATGTTTATGGCTCATCATCATCAGCATCAATAAAAAGAGAGACGTGAATGAAAGGTGAGGTAATGTAGTAGGGTCATGTATTCAAATAATTGTATAGAATTTTAACTTCAAGTCAAACTAGGCAAGGCAAAAGAGTTATAGGTAATACCATTATTTTATTATTTTTGTACTTAGCGTTTAACATTAGGAATGGATAGATTTCATAGGTCTACCATTTGATTTTTACTGTCGTCGTTGTTGTTGTAACCCTTCTGGCAGGTCCTGTGAAAAACATATTTAATAGGAAAAGGCGGCTGGTTGACAGGAATGAAATAAAGAGAAGCATTAGTGTATAATTAAGTTCATTTTGCAATTGTATTCAAATTGCATTTGTAGTTTTTAAACACATTTTTATGAACTCAGGTACGGCAACAAGTGAAGATTTTAATATTGTTAAAGTATAAGTTTGCGTGAATACAGGTGAATTAGATTAGGTATACAATTTCCTATTGTTTAATAGGTTCGAGTTATTATTATTCATTCGTTTACCCTAGAGAATCTCTTGATAAAGAAAAAGGCAATAGGGTACATTTTTAAATTCATTAATCTTTGAATGCAAGTATAACTGTAAGATTCGTTTAAATTGATATAATTTACAAGATAGAGAGAGGACAATCAACAAAAAACAATCTAAATCTTTCGTATTTTGAGTCTTATTACAATCTGCTTAATAGGTGAATCAAAATCAGATGGTATATATATTGTAATAATATTATGTTTGGTTGGTGAGGATTGAGGATGATATGAGAAACCAGTTATTAAATTGCATTTTGGTTACTTCGTTAGTTAGTAGTTAGTGAGGATTTCGATTTGATGCATAGTGCATAACACATAATAGAGGAAAAGAAACAAGTGCAGAGGTCTGCTGTTGTAAGAAGATTAATTTTTTAAAAGTTTTGTTGCAAAGCTATTGACAACAACTGACTCGTGAGTTGACAGTGGGACGAAAGCAAAGTCTTGGGCGAGGTGATCTATCTTCTGCATATATACATAAAATGTATCGCATATTGTACCCAGAATAATTGATTCATTCTCCAATTACAGTTGCGCAAGAATCGATCCCCATTCGCTCTTTGATTGCGGGTCTGACAGTAATAAACATACCAAAGAGGTGTAAATTAAAGAAATTAGCTCGCCATTTAAAACACAGCAATTATAATTTATGACAGAAAGCAGAAAACATCTCGTACAAACGCTACAAATTAATTTATATTCATATAACTTTTATTGCTTTGTTTGACAAGGGAAACCGTATTTAATAGATAATCTCTGTCGGTATTCATAATGTTGCATAGTTAAATATTTGATTTCCGAAGTTATGGATTCGGGAAGCTTTACAAAGAGCGTTACATTTTTATGTTATCTGAGAATTAACCAAGATTAAGATTTTTATTAGTATTATTATTACCCAGTGTGAAAAGTAAAAATTTTTTTTCTTTATGTCATACTGCAATATTAACCTCAGCTTCAGTTCAGTAATTGAGCTAGTCGAACTGAGGACTGGCATAAGTTAAGAATTACTTTACTAGTATTTTTATAATTCATGTCAATGAAAATAGCGATAAAACACAATAGAATCCAGTCTGAAAGAAATGGCGAGCTAAAATTTTACCTGAAGAAAAACGACTCGTTGACATCAACAGTGCAACATTGTAATAGTAATAAAGTACAATCGCATCGCAGCATGAGTTACAATGCCCTACTTCTTCTTTCTGTTAAGAATTCAAATAAATAAAAATATTGCGTAGAGTATTGCGTTGGATTTTGATGTGATTTTGTCAAGTGGTCTTCAACTTTTAATGTTTTAATTGTAGTGTAGTTGTAATATATAGAAGTCTTGTGATAGTCGCTCTAATTTTCATTCCTACTTTGCTTCTAATTACTGAGTGGTTTTGCAAATTGCTTGGTAGTTTGCTAACGGTGGTCGCCAAAAATTCATTAACCACTTAATTGTGTATAATTTCTTTTGCGTCATTTGATGAATATTCAATATCACGTTGAAGAGAATCAACTAGCTGGATTGATTGATTATAAACGTGAGATTTAATCGGAGAATAAAACTTGTGTAACTTCTGGTTTCGATCTGGAAGCTTCCTATCTAATCCTAGTGAAAACGCTTGAAGAAATAATATCACTGACTGCAGGGATTGATTTTTATTCGGAATTTAGTTTGAAAAATAACTTTCGATTTCTTTTTACAGTTGTACCTACCTATAAGGTGCTTCTTTTATTGAACGCTGAATTGTGCCCTCGTGTTCTTATCTTCGTGACCATAGCCTGCTCATTAACTGTAACAAGTCAGCAAGTAAAATCTAAGTAAAAAGCAAAATATCATTGTGTGGTGGAAGGAAAGAGTATTTCATTCATTTTGGGCGAACTTCGTGCTTTGACTTCTAAAACAATTTATCTCTGCATAGTGCTATAAGATAGTGCTTGGTTCTTGTGAAGCTTGTGTTGACTGACCCTGTTGGATGTTCTGGCTCTTCTGGGAAGCAAAGTTCTTTTCTTTCTCTCCAAAGAGAATCATCATTTCGAGAAAATAGTTTACACATCCTCGGCATTAGTAGGAGAAAAGTGATCTAAGTGCGGTACTTGGTACTAGTGAAGTACATCTTTATAATATCTGTGTGTATCAGAGTAAGGGAAAGCCAGACGCTAAGTATGCATTTGAGCCGTTCTAAAGTGATTGGAACCAGTCCACTGGTTTCCTCCAGTGCAAACCCTTCACTGCTTCCAGAGGTAATCTTTCTGCTCTTTGATCTCTTTTTCATGGCTTGTGAAAGAAAATACCCATAGCACGCTTCTATTATTACATTGAATTCTCCTAAAAAGATTGCTTGACTGGCGTGATGCCCGGTCCTCGAGCTGTTGAGGTCGTCTTTGTATCCTGTGTTGTGTACCATGTTTTGCTTCATTGGTGGATGACTTGCTTGGATAATAGTTAATGCAACTAGCTAGTTTTTTTTCAAGAATATAACTTATGTGCAGATCCTACCACTGTTCTTTGTAAATATCGGTATGGTCTTGCAATTTTATGGGGTTGTCGCGGGTGTGAAATGCTTCCGGCATTTAATTATTGTAATAGCATTAATGGATTTCTAAATTGGTTTTTATATAAAGCTGTTGTGAAATAGCCTGCAGTTGGTAGAGAATGAATGAATGGATGAATGAAGTGTCTTAAGGGATGATAGAAAGTCCTTTTTATCTCGTTGACAGTATTTTATATAATGTGAAACCTATGTTTGTCTGACTTGATGTGTTCAGGTCCCTGAGCGACTTCTGGCTGGTGGGGCAGCTTACAAGGATAGGAATCGCCGTCGTATGAGTTTACCGGCGTCTTGTCGATACTTGGACACGGCCGCAAAGAAGTTACAGGCAGACTCTAGACGGTCTTCTATTGCATCAATTTGTTCAACTTCTTGTAAGACTTTTTATAAGTTCTGCATTTGCATGAACAAAAACTAGTAGTTGATTTGATGACAGGCAGACAGAAACTTTGTCTGTCTGTCGAGACTTGAAACTTGAAACTAAGTAGCCCAGTCCCCTATCGTTTTGCTTAAGTAAATGGCAATTTGTTTTTACCTTGATGATCATATAGTACAACTTCGTCATCGTGTGGGGTAGACAAAAAGTAATTTATTTTAACAAGAAATGTCTTGCCTTCCTGAAAGGCAAGACATTTATTCTTTCAGAATCCACGATTGGTTACCTAAGTGTAATTAACCTTAATGTGGTACCTTAAATAACCGTTACGTACCTTTTTACTTGATTGATCCGAAGTACTACTTCTCGAATTGATTAATTAAAGGTTTTGAGGTTACCGTAATATTTAGAAAGGGATTTTACTCCAGGAAAAGATCAGCGTGGGAAGTGTAAGTGTGTTACATTTCCCAAATGGAATGATTGTAAGGTGGTTTTTATGTTGTAACATAGTTTGGTCACGGGGCTATTAAATAGTTTGTATAATCTACCTTTGGGGAATAAATACAGAATCTATGAAATAACTATGCAAAAGTGGACTAATGCAAGAACGGTTTTCTTCCAGTGGTAAACCTTGTTGATAAATTTGGCAGTTTAAGAGTAAATCCTGAATCCAGCAGCTGGTTGGTGTACCGTACGACAATAATATTTTTATTTACCTAACCCAAAAGTTTTAACCAGGCTTTTGTTGTATTCTAACGTTATTGTGTGAAGCAAAAGATGTTTTTTTGATGGTGTAAACTGAACGGTGGAAACAATTTGAGCTGGAAAATGGGTGGGGAAGTGTAAGTTAAAGTAGTGAAATCCTAGAGGATTATCATTTCCATTGGGTCTTTCTTTCTTTCGGTTTTGGCTGAAAGCAAAAAACACTGTAGAGGTAGATACTAAATCAGTAGAGACTCAGTAGCAACTTTTTAGCATTCACATGGAAAAGCTTTTGCAGTTTTGAGTAGACGACCAAGTATTTACGGCACATTGACATGAGGCAGTTTTATGTGAGTATACTGATGACTAATGCCAAGCTGAAGGCCTATCCAAAGGGATTATTTCCTGCTGTTCGTCTTATGGGAATTAAATTTGACCTGTTTTATTGTAGAATGTATAAGTCTTGCTTTAATAATAGGAGAAATTGTCAGTCAACTTCGTGCCACAGCCTCTTAAAAATTCGTTGTTGATAACGCCAATTTCCGAGAACTGCAGTCAGTAATAAGAAAGAACCTAATAATGTACACGTCATGTAATTTTGTCGTCAGGATTGTTGCGAGTTCCAATCCAATGTCCGGGGAAAATGTCAATTACATGGCTTGAATTTTGTACACTTTAAGTTAGAGCACCTTTTACGTGCTTGCTTGAGAATATGAACTTCTTTGAGAATATGATCTTAAGCTAAAATTGTTAAAGCATAGCTCAGTTATAAGACTGAAGTAATACTAATTTGTACTTCTCATTTTAATTATTGTGACATACTGACATTGTCTAAAACGAAATTTTTCAATTATTTTTCCGTATACAGATAGGTGGAAAGTATATATGAGTAGAATAATCCCTCCATATGAGATCTTTAATAGTGCCATGTAAAGTGCGTAAAAGTAATGGCCTGTTCGTGGTGCGCTTTGATGCTGTGTTAATCTAGTACGTGACGTGACGTTATCTTATATGGTTTTTATATATTATTGTGATTCTGATGTAATGTAGTTTATCATTAGCATGCAGGTCGAACCAATTCAAGCCCACATGGAGAAAAAACTGTTCCTTCAGAATGAAATAAAATAGAAAAATTACTTTGTATGGGAAATAATTTTCCTTCGTTTCATTCGTAGGTTATACATTTCCATTTAGCATTCAGTGAGCTTGTGAGAGCAAGCTCCAATTTCTAAATTCTAAAGATGCATAATATCTTCATATGATCCTTTTAGCGTGACATGAAAACATCATGGTGTGCCTTATATGTATGTTAAGGATGAACTGGAACAGAATTGGAATGAGATTACTCATTCAGTGCACCATATTGCAGTTTCAGCAAATAGTACCTAAAATGAGCATTGTGCTCGTTTGCATAAGTCGTTGTATATTATAAGAAAGGTTAGATATTTGCTGGATTAGGTTAACTGACTGATTTCCTCTGTGACCTACATTGTATATGGAAGTGGTTGTGATTTCAGAGGGTGAAAATGTAATTTTGGCAAATGGTTTTGCAGCTTCGTATACTGGAAGTAGTTCCGACGAAGATGATGTCAGCCCAAGGGAGAAGCAACAGAAGAACAGCAAGAATTCCTCTGATTTTTGTGTTCGAAACATCGACCTGCACGCTTTTGGCCGCCGAGAAATCGAGATAGCAGAACAAGGTATTCAGTTCATTTCCATCTTAATTCTGGTTTTTCTGTGCTGGCAGTGTCAGGTAGTGAAGTAATACGTGTTGGGTGAGACTGAAGGTCAATTGGACGATTTAAGACGCTATGCTCACTTGGGAAGCAAGAAATGATTCTCGTCCTGTATTTTTGAAAGATTTAATCAAGAATAATGTTCTTTAATCCTAGAAATGCCAGGGATTGTGGCCTTACGAAAAAGGGCTGCGGACGACAAGCCTTTGAAGGGAGCCAAGATTGTCGGATGCACTCACATCAACGCACAGACTGCTGTAAGTTTGCGATAGAATTTATGAATTTGTGATCAATCTCCATTTTCATGGTATTTATTTTGTTTGTTCATAAATGTTTTTTTCCGTAGGTTTTGATTGAAACTCTTGCAGAACTGGGAGCCCAAGTTCGATGGGCTGCGTGTAACATCTACTCGACTCAGGTACATACTTTTGTGTTTCTTGAGATTAAGTCTTTAAATGCCTCACTTTTTCTGCGTTATGTCGTTCTGCTTTAGTTGATGTGTTTATATATGAAGGTTTGTTTTATTTTTGCAGAACGAGGTTGCTGCTGCATTGGCTGAAGCTGGTAAGACATATTTCTTGACTTTAATTCCTATCCAAGTAAAAATTGAATTGAAGGAAATAGAAACCTTCATGAAAATGTAATAGGTAGTTGTATTTTATGAGAGATTGAGTATTGATTTGGTAATAATAGGATTTCCCATTTTCGCTTGGAGAGGCGAGTCAGAAGAGGATTTTTGGTGGTGCATTGATCGGTGTGTTAATGCGGAGAACTGGCAGCCTAATATGATTCTGGATGACGGTGGGGATGCCACTCATCTCATGCTCAAAAAGTATCCGGCTATGTTTAAGCTGATTAAAGGTACTAATAAATTGAAATATAGCATGGTGTATTTTATCTAATTGAGTTTTAACGTTATTTATTTTCAACTAAAGGAATCGTGGAAGAAAGTGTAACGGGAGTTCATCGTTTGTATCAGTTATCTAAAGCATCGAAATTGACCGTTCCAGCCATGAACGTCAATGACTCTGTGACCAAGACAAAATTCGATAATCTTTACAGTTGCAAAGAGTCGATAATTGATAGGTTTGTTAGCTCAGAATGACACATTATTACGCTATTTGCTGTAAATACCGCTGATCATGTTTTAAAAAATGTTTTCTTCGTTTAATAGCTTGAAGAGGTCCACTGACGTTATGTTTGGAGGCAAGCAGGTTGTTGTGTGCGGATATGGGGAAGTTGGCAAAGGGTGTTGTCAGTCACTGAAAGGACTTGGCTGCGTCGTTTATGTCACGGAAGTCGACCCAATCTGTGCGCTTCAGGCTTGGTAATATAATGAAACCTTTGATGTTTTAATGTATTTAGAAGTTGTAAAATAAAGATTTACCGAGCTATAATAATGCATTTTTTATGTTTATTACAGCATGGATGGATTCCGTGTCGTGAAACTAAACGAGGTGATTCGTAATGTTGATATTGTGATAACTGCAACGGGGAACAAGAACGTAGTTACTCGTGAGCATATGGATAAAATGAAAAATGGCTGCATCATTTGTAATATCGGCCATTCCAACACTGAAATAGATGTGGTAAGATTTAGTTTGCATTATACCGTTTATATTGTGCCGAAGTATAAATTCAGTTGCATAAAACATAAATGATTGGATGAATTGCTTAGGGGAGTCTTCGAAGTCCGGAATTGACGTGGGAGAAAGTACGATCCCAAGTCGATCACGTTATTTGGCCAGATGGAAAGCGAATTATCTTGATTGCAGAGGGACGTCTGATCAACCTCACGTGTTCCAGCATTCCTTCCTTCGTTGTGTCCATCACTGCCGCGACACAGGTACGAATGATTACGCATTCTTTTCTTTTCCTTCATCATCATTTCTTATCAACGCTAGCTTGTAGGATTATTGCTTAAAAATTATGATGTTTTTAATTTTTAATAGGCTCTGGCTCTTATCGAATTGTTCAATGCTCCACCTGGTCGCTACAAGTCGGATGTTTACCTTCTTCCAAAGAAAATGGGTTAGTTTTATACAATAATATAATTTAAGTAGAATATGAAAATTAAAATGGAGACTATTTTTGCCAAAATGAAATTTTAAGTTTGTAATATTATATTTTATTATTTTTGTTAGATGAGTACGTCGCCAGTCTTCATTTGCCAACGTTTGATGCACATTTGACCGAATTGTCTGATGATCAGGCCAAATATCTTGGTCTTAACAAGGCCGGTCCTTTCAAGCCCAATTACTACCGGTGTGTTAAGAATACCAAATGAAATACCCGATTACTTTTTGTTGTATTTTTTGTTATTAGTTTTTTCGTTTTCGTGTTTGTTTGTAAATTTCTGTTACTCGGGACCCTTTTCCTAGTACATCAATGATTAAATTGTTTTTCAGGTATTGACAAAATGAGAGTTTACAAGCCAGTGCTTCCAAATTCTCGTTTTCTTAACTGGATATCAGCCGCAATTTCAACTTCTTATTTTGCAGCCGGGCTCATTATTGTTGTTAATTCATAGAAACAGTGGGATCATCCTACATCCAAATTCTTGTGTTAAGATGTACAATGCAGTAATACAATGTTCAAGTGATTCATCGTTTTCAATGAATCAGTTCTAATTATTCTTTGAGAGTATATTAATTTTGTTCCTAAACATAGAATAGTACTTAAGATTAACTCGTACATTATCAACATTTATCTCTTATGTTACAAAATATTCAATGCAAGCGTTGTGGCTGATTGATCTGTATCATATAAAAACTGGTCAAAACATCTTATCAATTTTAAACTACAGTAATATTATGTGATTCAGTAGTCAAACGACCACACTAGTTATGTAGAGCAACGTTATAGTTTTACTGATTCTGTTTTCGGTTTGTTCTCTGATGGATCTTATAATTACACGACTAATCGGGTTCTATCCGAGTTCACCGTTTTGAATTTTTAACTATGGAACTTATAAGTATTGAAACAAAGACTTCAAAAGATTATCAGATCAGGTGCTAATTTAACATTTATAATTTTGAATAATTCCTCCAAATACGTTATCTCATGATTTTGGTTACACCTATATTTGACCAAAGTTGTATTAACAACTTCAGTAAGGTTTGAAAACGTTGTTGACTTACTTATACTGTTAATTTCTGTAAAAATGTTAAGGTCAAGCTTTATAAAAACTGTTGTGTTTGCGGTACGGCCCATAGATTATATGTCATCTTAATTGCAAGAATAGATTTACTTTACTAATTAGGAAACTTAAGTTTATCTGCATGGTGTGTACACTCTTCTGAATGTGAATGTCAGTCCTTTAATTACAGATGAGCATTCTCCTTAATGATTTCTTTCAGTTGTAATTAAAACTTTCAGTTTATTTGTTTGTGAGTAACTCTGGCCATTTATAATTGTGTATTTGTCCTTAGCATGAATTATGAATTTTAACTTGTACTAATAGTAGAAGTAGAAGCAACCGCCATAACATATTTGAAAAATAATTGGGTAGAAACATGGTATCGAAATATTGAACTTCGAGTCGTATGTGTCAAATCCGTTGCCATATTAAAGGGACAGAAAGATTTCTGTGCAGTGTATATTAGCTTACTCAGAAGAAAGTGTAGAAAATAACGCGATTAGTTGAAAAAATGAAATGATCAGTATGTAAATACATCATATTCTTATAGTCAGTGATCTGTGTTTCTTAGAATAGGTGAACATTGATTGAAGCGAATGTACCCTTGTAAAAATACGGTGTCTATGTGTAGTCTACTGGGTTAGCTTATTCTAAACGATGTAGATATCAATCAAAACCATCATCAAATGTCCATAAGAGTGATGATGATGGCGCTGGTGGTGGTGGTAGATGAGAAACCAACAAGTCGACTGATAATTATCACGACTTAATCAAAACTGCTGTACGGTTCTAAAACAGTGACTACGCATTCCATTTGAAAGTCTTCTTGTCAATTCCTAATATAAGATTAACTGAACTAATTTTGCATGCTTATGCTGTACTTCATTATGTTAACATATTTGTTCCATTTCTCTTTTTTCTTTCTATAAAGTTTGTATTGTATCTGTATATTCACGTTTAAATAAGTACTTACTGTTTGAGATTGATCAAAAATCAATTAATTTTGTTAAAGTTCTCCTTCCACGTAAGGAGAAGATGTTTATGTGAAGAAAATTAGTATTTCTGTGTTAGATTATAAAAACTTATATTATAGATAGCACCCAAACCTTTAATCCGATGGGATGTTTGTCATGTTATAAATGACGAGAAAAAATACTGTGATGTCTCGTTGTAAGGGACG
>JAQFZZ010000533.1:0-17094 GCA_034696405.1 Isotoma caerulea
CTCAATGTATTCAGGAAAGTTCTAAAAGCTCTTGTTGTGTTATTAGGGGCAAATATAAATGCAGAGAAATTCCGAATGAATTTTAAAGGTCCATCAAAGAAATGCAACCGAGCTGAATCAGGTAGACAGACATGAAATTTGGCGAAAGTGAAAAACGTATACGTTTGAGGATAAGGCGCCCGTGCATACAAAATTCGCTTACGTAAAATAAACTCTGAAAGTCATGTAGCTGGTTGAGAATAGAACACGCAGCTTATCTGTGAAGACTAAGGAAAGTATCACGACCGTCAGGACTACCACTGCTTGCTTGCTTGGCGTGCTTTCTCCTCCTATTAATTTCTCCAGTTTCACATCAATGCTATTGCCTTTCACTGAGAAGTTGTAAAACGCTGAGAGATAGAAGACCAGACGTGTTTTTCGTTGTTTCTTAAGTCTTTTTCTCGAAATCTGTGAGCATTCCACCCCCAGAAACCCCATAGTACAGCAGATCTATCCAGTAGTGGTTGTTCTTGAATCGTATGGGCTATCGCTCGCACCGCTAGCAAGCAATCTCAGTCCTATTTAAGTGGCTGATTCTACATCTCAGTTGGGTTAGTGCTATTCCATCTTCCCCCATCGAAGTTCTCTCTCAGCAATCGTTTTCACATAAGTACTTCTTATCTCTGTGCGTTACTTTATCATCGTTAGACACTTTCTCTCACACCGGATACATTCCCCAAACCCCGGTTGCAGGTGGTAAGCTCATTTTTTTTATTTTACATCAAATTAATTCATACCCAATGCATTGAAGAGAAAAAAATCACCAAAAGAATTGATTACACAAATATATAAAGGCTACGTAAATAATTTCATTACTGGGTACGATTCCTTCGATACATATTTCATAAGTTGAGACTTCGTTTCATTTTCTGTTAACATAATAATAAACAATTAAAATCATCTTTTTCATCATTTTTTATCAAATAACAACATGAATAATTTAAAAATAGAAATTTAATAATATTGATGGCTTATAATTCATTGCGATTTATTTATTTACCATTCATCACATTCAGAATAGAAGGTACCTTCGATTGAATAAGTTACGTACTGCTATAACTACAACATTTGACTTCATAATAAACAAATATTTTAATTTTAGTATTAATTTTAAAGCATTGCTTAGGTCCATAGTATCTTAATACAATGGTTTTAGTAGTTGTAAATATTGTATAAATGAGAGAAAAGTGAAATAGTCAATTTGTTTTTGCGACAGAAGTTTTTATTTAAAAAAAAATTTTAAGCGACTAGTCTTAACAACTCAAAAAGTTTAATAATTAATTTAAAAAAATATATTGTTTTAATGAAGTATACAATGAAAAAATGCCCAACCGGAAGTAAAAAAATTGGTGATATTGAATATGAAAGGGACAATGTAGTCTCAAAACACCCCCATACGCCACACGATATTTTTTTCCAGCATGGTAGACAGAGGTTATCTTGTAGGCTTATTTCAACCCACGGGCTTTTAGTTCGATGTAGTTTTTCTTTCTTTTGGTAAGGAGGACATGGTGTTATAAATAATTTTAATGCATAGTTCACTCAAGAGAAAGTAATAATAACGAGTAAGTGAGTGGTGGTGGTTGTTAGGTTGGTGGCTATTTCCCTTGTACAGTGGTAACTACCACTTCACTGTCCGTATCAACTAGTTTTCTGTCATGAACTATGTGTAGGGCAACTTTTAATTGCTTTATCCTTTCTCACTCACACATTTGCATGTTTACCCCTTGCTCCCTTTCTTCCCCTCAGTTTGTGTTGATTATAATCTTTGCTCGAGATGTTTAATTACCTTTATCACATCACCATTTCACGTATTTGCATTTTATCACTTATTAGTTAGGCATGCCTTCCAGTAATGGGCTTCCAGCCATGAGTACCTTTCTACCGTCCACATCCACCTCATCTTATCTTTTATCTATTAATAATAAGTTGCAGATCTGTTGATTTCTTTTCCATTTCTATTACCTGGTTTGTCTCCTTCACAAATGACCTCATGGGTTAAAAATACCACAATAAACTCTTGGAACTCTAATCTCAGACAATTTAATCTCTATTCATTGTAGTTACGTACATGCACCTGTTATATTTAGTTATTTTAAGAATTTTGTTACTGCATATGAAATTAAACGACAACTTTTAAACAACAGTTTAATTTTAGAATTAGAAGGTTCATTCATACACCAACTGAAATGTAGTCCATTGCTTGGTTAGAATTTGTATAAAATTATTAGTTACATAAGTTAACGCGAAAACTACTGAATAATTCAGACCATGACGTGAGAAATTGTAGTCATATGAAACATTTGAAATTTTCTCCTTATGAAATACAATTCAATTTTTAATTTTTGAATATGCATGCTTCAAAAGTAAAAACGCCCAAATTACTTTTCTAACAATAATTTTAGCTTCTTTTCAAACGCAGCTTTGACATTTGTGAAATGTGTACAACATTTTTACTCCGACAGTCAGAATTTAATCGAAAAAATAGCAACCTATTTTTGACAGTGGGGTAGGTTGATATAAATTTAAGGGCTGATAACTATTTAATAAATCTAAACAATCACGACTACTGGAATGCATGTTGTTTTAGGTTTCAATTGATTTTAAGTTGTTTTTAGTTGTTTTCCTATTTATTTACATGCTTGACTATTTTTATGACAAAAAAACCAACTGAAACTAAATTCCATGAAGAGATAAAAGTTAGCCAAGAATTAGAAGGAGCTTTATTTCACCTCTTTTTATAAACAGTAACTATTTACACATACTTGTACGATACGTGAAAATATGCTCGGACAAAATTAGTAGAAAAGTCGCAACCAAACAATATTTACGTGAATTGTGCATGTTTTAGACACATTTATATTCCATCGATTAGATTTGAATGCCTTCTGTTTGGGAAAGAGATGACATGTTTTCATAACGACCTCCCAGGACACAAATGTGGACATCACACCCTGTCAATGTCTATTTTTATTTTCACCAGGGTCCATATTCTACCCTGTAAGTTTTGACGTCAATGCAAGTGAAACATGCCAGCTTTATCAAGGACAGCAAGAAATACATAAAATATAGTCAATGTTTGACTCGTGGGTGTCTTATCAAATCTAAAGTTAAAGTTCTCCTTTACCCAAGTGGAGATCCGAGTTAGGTCCACCCACCCACCCTTCGAATAATAAGTTAAACTTCTTGATGAGCATGAGACAGAGGAAAATAATAGTCAAACGAACAGTTCACTTTTTGTTCAGTATCATTAGCTGATTAACATTGTTTTTTAAAGTTAATTAATTTGTGTCAGGTTCGGTTGAACTTTTCGTCCGATTGCAATCGAAGTGCGGAAAAGCTTGGAATAAAGTCAAACGAAATGTTCAGTTGAGAATGTTTGATTGAGTTAGAATCTTAATTACATAGGTTGACAGTGTCCTTGAGTTTAATGAAGGAACTCTAATTGTTTTAGCATATGCTAATTTCTGTTTGCTTTAATTGTACAGAGGCTGTATTTACGCTCTCTAGTAAAAGCACACATTGACAACAGCAAATACAAAACTCGCACGTCTTTCTAAAACATTGGAAATTATTTATTAGGAAATGACACAAAACTCCCTTTTGTACACAGAATTATACATACAGGATGTGTATGAATGGAAGTGGAACTGTGTGCAGTATTTACTCATCTGTTTCAAATCCCATGTAAGATGTGTTTAGTAAAGTAGGTAGGAATCGTAGGAATAGCAAGTACATTGTTTTTTTGGCTCGTTCAGCCGTATTCTTATCACATTTGAATTTGAAACAATGATGTGGAAAAGAGAAACATTTATTTTACCTTTCTTGTGTTGATATTTTTTTCTTCGATTTTACCCCATTGCTCATCCAAGACGTAATTTTATACATGATAGTTTAAGAGAGGAGGAAAACTTTTTTATTTCATCTTGAATTGGAATGTCCTGAAATGAAAGTGAAATCATTGACTTTCTTCGACACTCTATCAAAAATTGTCTTGTTTTTGTTCATAGCATTCCATTATACAATTTATTCTTTTTACCCCTAGTGGAATGGAGCTGCTACTGAGAATGAGTAATATTATATGCTGGTAAAAGCTTTTTATAAGGATTTGTCTGGCCATTTTGGATTGAGTTGATTTTGACAGTATTTTCTAGGTGCTTATGGCTCAATCTTGAATTATTTAAGAAACCGCTGAGTTATATAAATTATTGAATTAATGAATGTAGGTGTAATAATAATTCAGTGGATGCTCATCTTAAAGCAGCATCAAACAATAATCTGAACAAATCTAATGCATTACGATTTTTTTAAACTCGCAACTTTAAGGTTTAAAGGATTTCAAAAATGAACTGCGTTTAAAATCGAAGAGTTAGCCGTAGTTAACTGAACTGTATTCACGTCGTATTTCACTGTACTTTACTCGCGAATTGTGCGAGTCATGTAATTTGGAGAAAGTTGAGATTTAATAAATAGCCCCATGCGTTCAATTACCAATTAAGGGAGTCTTAATGCCGGAAATTGTTTAGCTTTTAATATATTCTTTGCTCTCACGCAATATTTCTATTCAAGGTTAATTACAAAAATTAGCTGGCTATTCTTGTTCAGTTATTTTTTCCTTGTGTCACCTGTAAAATTAAAGAATATGACCAGATAATTTTCCTTATTTGCGAACGAGATTTAATTGTTTTGTTTTCTTGTAATCATGAAAGTGGCAGTCGGAAGTAATTTGTATTTCAACAGGATGTAAAATTTTTGACTAAAATCTTTGGACTGATTCATGTTTTTTCAGAGACAGCATATCGGTCGAGGACAACGAAGATGAAAGGAATATCTTTAAACTTAGATTCAGCAGTGGTTTTGACCATTCTAGTGGCTACATTATGTACAGTATTCTGCTTAGACAGCGAGATTCCTCAGGAACTTAGCCACGATGGTAATGGTTGGCCCGCACCTATTGAGAAGTATCCACGTAATTACTACGAGGTATGCTATATAACACTCATCTGAATTTTGAACTTGGCATGTTAATCTGATGACAAATTTGTATCTGTATCTCCATTTGCAAAAGAAGTAAAATATCTCACCTTAATTTAAGATTTAGGCTAAAATCTAAAATTCTTAAAATTGTTAATTCAATTAGCCAAGAATTAAATGAAGTAAAAACCAAACCAACAAAATCAAAAAGAACCCAATTCTACCAAAAATCGTAATCAAAAATATTCTTAGCGTTTAGATTTGTCTTTGTCTTTCATCTTTTTTCGTCTCTGGCATGGCAGTTTTTAATAAGCCAACTGTCAAAAACAAAGATAAATAGAGTTACTATAGTGGACGAAATAATCGTACTTGTGTAAGATGGAACTGATCAAAACTTAATTTCGTCAAACTTCTTAAAGGTTAGACATTTTTAGCCGTTCATTTCTCAGAATTCAGATAATAATTAATAAATAGGTAAAATTTCTGACGCAATAAGAACCGTGTAAAAAGTATTGTCAAAATGTTGACAGAAAGTTAGCACAGATTGCATAAGGCATTTAACTTTGGTTTATAGTTTACGTGCATATATTAATTTTGTTTGGTTTGAGATAAATCCAGCAAGTAGGACGTGACTTCGGGGCAGTGTGGGATTACCGACGTAGCTTTCCCTTGAACTGAAGAAACCAAGTCTGTCACACTGGAAAGGCAGGAGAAAGTCAGGGAATGAAGACTCATTTACCCCAAGGCACTCGCGTCCAAGATTCTCCTTCTTAAGAGTTATTAACGTTACTGTTTTGCCTTACAGGGTTAGACGTTCCTTAAGCATTCTACTACTGTTCCTTTTGGTTGACTCAAGCCAAAAAATTATTCCACTCATGCATAAAAATGATCCATTAAATCATTTTGTTTAGATTACAGACTCCAGTAAGAGTGAGATGCAGTTTTTTGTAGTAAATGATGCATCTTATTTTCTCTCATACAACTCATACTGCACTAATAGCCATAGGTGTTTCACTTTACTTTTTTTATAGACGTCTCTGTCTCTCTCTGTCTCAGATTTGAATAGGTGATTTTTATTCATTATTAAAGCAACCCACTTTGGCATAACTTTATTTTAAAATCACAATAAAAGTTTTCATTTGAAAATTTTACCACTAGAAAAAAAGTTAGTTGCAGTCCTTGAAACTGATTCTACGACTTTGTCATTTATTGCTCGTTCTAGTTTACTAATGCAATTAGACAATGTATGCTAACATCTTATTAAAAAGAAAAAGTAAGTAACTATTTAGACTGTAATTGCTGTGTTGAATGTCTAGCTCATCCAATCTCAGGCTAAGATTTATACATTTTTTCCGTAAAACATTTTGCGTGGGTGGGAATGACTATGTAGTAGGTACTCTCTAGAGGCTACTTGTTTCTTAAAACATTAAAAATCTACACATAAGTCTTGTCCACGAAAGGGGCAACTCGGAGAAATGAGAAAGGTATCATTAAATAAATGACGTCAAACCAACCTTAGTATGAAACTAACTCTATCTGCTTCAGCAATTATTCTTGTCAAGCCCATTCTCATTGCAATGTACAGTCCCTCATGAACGCAGAACAAATCAAATTAGCACAGGCTGGATTTTATAAAATCCTTAGTGTACTTCTCTTCATCGTATAAATTTACTCTCGTACTTTTACTCAAAACGATAACACATATGTACGCTGAAATATACCTATTAAGTATACTTTGAAACGTACAATTAGCAACTACTCTTTCTCGATTTATTGTTACAATAGAAAGATAACGCAACAATAATAGCCATCATAAATGTATCAACATATCCGTTCGTTGGGTGAAACTTTGTTAAAACGTATATAACTTAATCAGACCAATTTCAAATCCACCCAAATAAATGCTAAAGATAAAACCATTTGGTATAAAAATAGCCAACCCAAGGTATTTGTTGGTACTTTTGTTGCAAATATAAATTTGAGAACTAAATTGACAGCGAATTCACAATTTGTCGAATGATTCAAATGTTGTAAATACAATTAATCCATCTAGAGGATATTTTACTTCTATTTGCAATTTTAAAATGGATACAAGGAATTGTCCCAACTCCCTCGAGCCTGACAACAAGGCCAGACTCTAGAATGTCTCATTTACTACATTATATTATATTCATAACGATAAATAATTCAGAAGAGCAATGGGACTTTAGTGTTTAAACATGTTTTGCAGCTGTATCACGACCTTGAAGCATGGAAAAGAGCCCCCTCGGCAGGTTTCTATGGAATGAGGGGGAAAAAAGTTCCAAATTCCAATTTTTTTGGAATGCGGGGCAAGAAAGGTCCCTCGGGATTTTTGGGAATGAGGGGCAAGAAGATGGATGTTTACTCTCAAATAAGGAGTGACCTCTCTCCCTTGGACACATATGAGAGCGTTTGGACGCCTCAAAAGCCAAAAGGATTCGCAGACCCTGGAAGAACATTGTACAGAGGCCAGGACGGATTCGGTGATGATATTCTGGATGAGTCACAGCTATTTGGAGAAAGTCGTCCGAACCACCGAGGGCCTGAAGAAGACACAGTTTTGGAACATCGGGTTAAAAGAAACATAGGCCAAATTACAATATAACTTGTTGACCTTTTGGCTCAAATGTGAACAAAATTACTTATTGTAGTAGTAAATGAAATTCGTTCGTATATACATACATTGATTATACATTAGAGATGTAGAGCTCACTGTTGTGCATAGTTAACTCTTAGCATTTACTTTTTAACGATAACTCTCTTGTACATACCATTAATTTAAGCTCTATCCTCATTAGAAACATTAGTTCAGACTATTTTAATTGAGAATAACAACGTTATCTTATCTGTTCAACTCGTTTTGCTCTCACATTATCATTACGCCATTTGACATAAGAAAAATTGTGTTTTCACTTTTCTTTTAACTTTCATCCAGTTGTGCTTAACTTCAATGTAAACTCATCTAGGTATTTTATCCTTGAAGGAATCCCATATCATACCACCCACGCCTTCTCTTAGAGATTTATCACTTTTTCAACAAACTTTTTTCTCCTCAATGTTCACAAACTCGTATAAATGTCCCGTTTAGTATTATGAACGTACTTAATAGATTTGTGATTGCAGGCAGTGTACTTGATATCTTTCCTGATCTATTCATTTAAATTGTCCATAAATTAAAATTTAGTATATTAGAGAGGGAATTAGTTTTGTCGTCGGTGAAATAAATTCATGTCAAAGCAAAGTTAATTGTAACACAACACCATAAAAAAGAAACAACCTTACCTGTTAAAACCATACTAGACTTATAAGGTATGTGTATGAAGTGTATGTATGTTTTAACATACCCACGTAATTTGTAGCAAGAGGGTAGTAAGAAGGTAGAGTTCGAAGTTACATTATGTATATTTTTTGCATGTGGTAAGACTAACTGTTTAAAATTTTAAAAGTATCATGTACCCATTATGATAATAATAATAATAATGTACGTACACATATCTATATTGCATTGTGTTTCAATGCAGATTTCTAAAATTGGTGCTCTAGTCAATAGATTATTAATGAAATAGTATTCAAAAGTAGACTCGAATGTTCAGGATAAATTAATAAATTATGAATTTAGTTCAGGTGCAGCAACAATTGATCGAGTACATTTTCAACTAGTTCTCAGTTATCTGATGTCATACTATTACAATTCGACGTAAATGTAACCGTTCACAATCTAATACAATGGTGTTTTTTGTTATTTGTTTTAGACTGATAATTCATTGTTGTGTGCTCATTTACCAGGCAGTAAAATTATTGTATGCTTTTTAAAATTTTATTAATTATTCATCATCCACTACATTTTACCATTTAATTCATTTTTACAATCTTGGGATTATTTAGCTACTTTAAGCATAAGAGCCTTCCAACCCAATATAAACTATTCCACTTTATTGGATGAACATAATACGATCATTCATGATGTAATTTTTACAAGTTCAAAGTACTTCATCAAATTGCAACAAATTTAAAAATGCAACGCATCCAATCATGCATAGTCAAAGTCACAACCGAAACAAACCTACTGCATCTACAGCGTAGTTAGAATTTTAGAATTAGAACATGTTTTTTTAAATCTTATAATGAAAAAGAGTAGTAAAAAATAAACCCCTATAAGTAGGTAGGCTGGGAAGTCGAAAGAGGTAAGCTTTCTGCCTTATGAAACTTTAATTCGCCACTTTGAGCAAAGTGTACCCCTGTCTACCTTTGAATCGAAATACTCCGTGCCGTGAAATTGATGATAAATGAACGAGGGAATAGAAGTTGACCACAGGACTAATTTTCAATAGAAGCGACAAGTCAAATGTACACTGTGTGGGATGATCTCAAAGGAACCACCACTTTAGCTTTGAAGCACATATCCATCCTCTCCTCTTCCCATTAATTGTCATTTTTTTTACTGAAGGGAGTAAACATTTCAAACAGAAATGCGGCTTTTAGTTAGTTCAACCTTAACAGCATTGACCTTTCTGTTTGAATTCAACTTCTTCGAAATCTGAGCTGACAGAACTAGCTTGAAGCTTACCTTTCTTTAGGACAGAAATGTTAGGAAATGTCTTATTTTTCTCCACATAAAACGGATTAGGTTTCCTCGCAATTTATTTCGTACGTCAAGTCAACTGAACCTAAGAATAATTTTTAAATGGTTGAAAACATAATGCGATATAAATGTATGAGATGATATCTCTTACATTTATTTTATTGTTTTTCAATAAGTGCATATGGCCTTGGATATTCAGTCAGATGCTTTAATTGGAACGACTGTGATTTTCAACTAGAATTTTATTATGTTTTTCTCATTCTTATTTGTTAGTGACTGCCATAGCTCATTGCTCATTTCCTAATTGCAATTTAGGAGAAGTATTATATGATATTTATATTGGAATAAGTACTTTTAACATTTGTATTTATTTTATACCCAATATTGTAAATTCCTGTTTTTTATCCTAATTGTAAGATAGATTTGCACACAGAGGCCTGACGTCTAGTCAATACTTTTTTCTGCAGTGTTTTTGACCTTTTGATGAATTTAAATTATACAATGAATGTCATCTGTCTGTATATTCTAGAGTCAACCGGAGTTTTTGAACTGAATGAGGCCTTACTGCTCATTACAAAAACGTGACATAATAATTTGAAATACTAATTACTGAAGGCACATTTTATCAATGTCTAAATTTATTGTTCATGTTCTTTCTGACCTTTAAAGTCAATACATCAAGATGACATTTTTTTTAAGTAAAAGCTTCATTGCCATCTGAAGAATCATTCTTAATTCAGCCAATGAAAAATAAAGTCAGCTTTCTGAAAATTCGTTTATTTTTTTGCTGTATATTATCTTAATTCGCAATATTGATTGACACTTAGGAACACTTATATACTGAATAAACATTCAATGCATTTTAGTACATACGAAGTTGATTAATTTTAAATTTTGGTTCATTTTGTATAATAATTGAAGTTCATATTGAATTACGGTATTGATACGTATTGATCGTTTCCATTAATATTGAACCTTGTTCAAAATTGCACTTTATGGCCAGCCTCCAAATTTCTTACTCCAGTTAGAATCAAACGATTAAAATTATTTATTGAATGAGCTTTCTTTATTAGACTTTCATTTTAACTTTTCATTCTATGATCAAGGTATATAGTATTGAAGACTTGCATTTTTAACTGGAGGTTTTAGATAGATTTCACAGCTGTCACAGCCACGATATGTAATCTTTTTCATGATTTGCTCAAAAGCAGGACATTTATTATTCAATTCGTGTTTACTTTGACATAGATGAGTGATAATGAAGGAACAAGTGACTTTTCCGTTGAAAGAGCAAAATAGCAAAGAGGCTGTCCTGTGAACATGTATTCTTTATGAGAATACGATACTGAGAAAAGCTTTACAGAAGACTTTCACTTCTTTCCATTTAGATGTTTAGATAGCACATGCATGGGATACAATATTCCTTCCAGTTCCTTGTAAAAATAGTCAACAGTACGGGAACTCTTTGGGAAGAAAATAGAAAAATAACATGCTATTACTCCTCGTCTATGTTCTTTCATTCAATTCAACTTAACAATGAACAACTTTTGAATGCAAATTTTGCAGTTTTATCTTGTATTTATCATATTTCCGTTTAAGCCTTTTGTACCATAGTGTTTGAGAAACACTTAAAACTCCATCATTCATGATTGCGTGACATAAAAGACTTGGCATATGTATGTAAATATTATGGCAGTTTTCAGTAGTTTGATGACAATTTTCACCTTTATTGTTTTAATGCCACTTTGTGATACAAATAGTGAAGCAATTCATTCGAATTTCATCCAAAAATGAAGAGGCAGCTTTCTCCAGGGAATTTAAACTACTGACAATGAGAATTAAAAATGCCTTCAGAATGTTTCAATGCAAAAATATATTTATACTATAAATCCTTTCCTTAGTGTCTAGTATAATAAAATGACGTCATTCGTCCTGTTCTTATATGAAGGACGTGTTCACGTTTTAATACAATCTGGGCATCTATAACTGCATAGCTTCATCTAATAATCTAAATATACAAACACCATTTATAATTCTCACAATAATAATTCAATATAATCCCGATTGCGAATGTAATTTTACCAGTCTCACCACTAGATCCTTGGTTCTAGTTCTACACACATGAACTATGAAGTAATAACCTGAAATTGTAAAGCGTCAATATTCAACGGTCTGGAGAAGACAATAATTTAATTTAATAGAAATTACAAGTTGACCTTTCGAAACATTTATTTATTATTACTGCCTGGGAAACAAACTTGCTGTATAACTTTCTCAACAGATCCTTTGAAAACGCTGAATGAATCTCTAAATCAGTTTTAGGTAGCTTTTAAATGCTATTAATTTGCATTAATTAATTAAGGCAGAGAGAAAGTCTTACCTAGATTTATGCGTTTTCGAATTCCTTTACTTTTTTGTTTTACTTTCCAAAAATCCCTGTATATCTGCAAGAGGTCGGATTTTCCTTAAAATATAGATTTTCTTTGCATATAAACAATAGTCATTGGTGTAATTCATGAATGGATTACCATCTGGGTCAGCTGTAAAAGGATTTTTCACTTTGAAAGAAAAAATCAATTACTAAAATTCAAAGTGAAAGAGTTTTATTTCAAGCTTCCCCAGGCGTTTCAGATTAGCTGTATAATCTGATTAGATTTATAAAAGAATTACTCAGCATCTAAGCATAATGGATTTTCTGTAGTAACTTAATTTCGTCTGAAGGTTAATCATGGTCAAAATCCATTCATAGTTCTTCCACAAAGGGTAGAAAATATCCAGCTAGTTTAGACCATGCAAGCTCAAAGGGGTTTTAAAGAATATTCATGAAACTATTGAATAGGTATTACGCAAGTCTTTTCAGCGCTTTCTTATTTTAACCTTTTATTCGGAATCAAAAACGAGTAGCTTAAGTGCCTAAGACCATAATACGCTGTTTCGCATCATCTATCTTCGAAAGAACAATGTACTCACCTGAAAGCTTTTTTTACTGATGACTGATACATGTGTTCGTCAGACAAGGCCAATTTAGAATAGATTTTCCTGCGTCAATAGTCACACATCTTGTAGTGAGATAACTGGAATATTTCGCATGAAACAGATTTTAGGAATGACGAAAATATGTAAATATTGCATACGAATCGTTAATATTTTGCTTATTGGTGTAGTTCAATTTATGCACGATTCAAAGGGATGAGAACATTATACAAAATCAAAATGAATTACATTTTTAAATGAATGAGTACAATTTAATTAAATTTATTTTAAAATTCCACAAGGGTAAGGCATATTACAGATGAAAATCTTCATTAGCAAGTAATAATATTAAAAACTTTCAAATTCACTACAGTCAGTCCATTTTAAATTCAATAATCAGTCTGGAATCTATTGATTAGTTTTAGATGCTATGCAGAAGTCTCATTTTCATTTACTGTTGTGCTGCTTAAGATCCAAAAGCTTCATCTGTAGATCTGGTTCCAGTCCTGGAAGTTCCAAAGTTTTGGACAGTAAGGCTATTGCTTCGTCAAGTCTTCTAAAAATTTTAAATTCTTATTAATTCTTAGAGTTTGATTGCATAGGTAGAAGAGTAAAGATTTTTAGGCATTTTTATCTTACTGAAGTGTGAATAAAGCGACTAATTTTTCATAATGAGTTTCCTGACAGAAGGAATCCAAAACCAAAATCTCATCAGCGTATTCAATCACTTCTTCCAAATCCTAAACAAAATATGTAAAGACTTTGGTTTTTATAACAGTTCGGAAATAATTGTTAAAGTTTAAATGAATAATACCCCTAATTTAGTCCACATAAAAAGTACATGGATAGTTAAAAGTAGGTAGTTTTACTACAAAATATTAGACCATGGACTGAGCTGAGCAATTTTTAACCCTCTACTTTTTTGCTGGAATGTCACAAAAGTAGGAAGCATTCATTGCTTATAACCTTACATTTTTTCTTTTTTTGCAATTGAGTAATTCCACCAAAAATGTTTTTTGTATATCTTGAAATATAGACTGCATTTCTTCGTCATAGTCGCTGCATGGAATTTTTTTCAGTGCATATTGAAATCGATGCTCAGCATCATTAACTTTTTCGTTTTGAAAGAGAAATCTCCCATCTTCCAACAATTTGTTTAAAAGGGACAATCTGTATAAATAGTTTTATTTTATTTTTTCAAAGTAATTAAAAAGAATTTGGAGAAAGAATAATTACATACATAATACGAGGCTTTCCTTTAGCCATTTCCCAAGTTGTTGCTCCCAATTTTGCACCTTTTCGCAAAAAAATCTGAACCAGAGTGACATGATTACAACCTGCAGCTTTATCCAATGGGCGAATTCCTTTGAGGTCGGCATGCTCCAAAGCAGCTCCATTATTTAGTAATAGCTATTACACAGAGGGTAAATTTTGCACATTTTGTATTGATAAAATCAGTAAAGCCAATGCAATTTAATTGTCAAAAAAAAACAGTTTAAAAATAAATATCTAAGTATTACTTGGGTGATCTCTTCACTTCCAGAGAAAGCTGCAAGATGCAATGGTGTTCTACCTAACACATCAGTCTGATTTATTTCAGTCGGGAATCGTAACAAAAACCGACACACTTTCATATTAGCTCGCATACATGCCCATCCCAATGGTGACATTCCATCCTTATCAACTATTCTTAGCGAGGCATCTTTATTTGTTAGAATTTCTGCTGCAATTACATCGTCAAGTCGTGCCGCCGAAATTAGTGCTGTTCGCTTATATTCATCAGTAGAATTAACATTTGCACCACTATTTAACAAAACACTTAAAATCTTGTGATGACCTTCCCTCACTGCGGATATCAATGGTGGTGTGCCCTTTTGATCTGGTGTGTTTAGATTTACCCCAAATTTGATCAGAAGTTGAACAACATCATACTTTCCATTCTTGCAAGCAGCGCTCAGTGGAGTATCTCCATTGAATCGATCTGTGACATTTTTCATTTGACAGTGGGTTATCAAGCATTCGACTGCTGGTAAGATGCCAAGGCCACAAGCTACCACAAGGGAGTGGAGAATGGCTTCTTCTTTGGAAATACTCATATCAGTATTATCATCCCAATCGTTCTCAAGAAAGAATGTCAGGATGTCCAACTGTCCTGCACTTGTTGCTGTCACCATGGGACATTCCTTTTGATTATTGAGTTTCGAAATTTTGGCCCCTCTTCTAGCTAAAAACTCCACGATTTGAAGGTGACCTCGTTCTGAAGCTAAATGAAGCGCTGTATCTCCAAGATCGTTGTCTGCATTTATATCAACTTTAAATTCAAGAAGCATGCTTAACAACCCGATGTTTCCTTCAGCAGCACAAACTACAATTAATGGACCGTTTTTAAACAAGCAGGTTCTTGTGTTTGGTGACGCTCCAGACAAAAGAAGTAAGCGAGAAATCTTAAATTAGAAGTTTCAATTAAATACGAGTTAATTAAATTTATAATCAGTTTCAGAATTATACTTATTGTAAGTATTGAAAGATAAAAATGGAGAAAGAGGCTACCTTTAGATTGGTGCAGTAAATATTTGTAAAGCTAGAAAGAGCTTGTGATAAACAGCGAGAACTGCTGAGTAACCAAATGGCTTGCATTTCTTTCGTTGGTAAATCACTCCCTGATGATAAGGCTGCAGATTTTTTGAAAACGTTTGCTTTTAATATGTGATGAGTAAGGTCTAGAGTTTTGGCTGGGTTTAAAGGCGTTTCAACCCGTATTAAGCGAAATGCAATTGCCGCATGTCCCAGTCTGCACAATAAAAACAATTTATTATAAATTCTGTGATTTTAATGTATTTTGTAATGTCAACTCATCATGTACCTAGTATCGCACAGAAATTTACAGTTTCCACCGTCTCTTCCTGACAGCCAGTCTCGAAAAGAAGAATGGAAAAACATGTAAGTGCCATCCAATCGCTTGACAAGCAACCCTTGGACGTTCTACAACAGGTATTAAAGTTAGACATGGACAAATACTCTCAATATATCTACATTTATTTTTTAAAATAATGTATTATTTACTTTAAAGATTCTGAGAAACTCCACCCATGGTAGATTTTCGTTTGCTTGTAATGAATTTACTGAATGATAAATTTCCAAGAGGTTTAATGGGCTTAAGGCAGCAATACATGTGGAAAGGATTGGTAAAACGAACCCAAAAGCATTTTGGGTCGGAAAGCGA
Source organism: Isotoma caerulea (assembly GCA_034696405.1). Taxonomy (NCBI): domain Eukaryota; kingdom Metazoa; phylum Arthropoda; class Collembola; order Entomobryomorpha; family Isotomidae; genus Isotoma; species Isotoma caerulea. The sequence continues at coordinate 15,813 of JAQFZZ010000533.1, forward strand.
AGATTGCAGTGAAGCATATACACTTCGGACAGTGACACGGGTAAAACCTGAAATGAACTTATTAAAATCCGTAAAACACATAATTTTACAGGATGATCATACCTTAAAGCTTGATGACTTAATTACAAGATGACCATGTTCAATCAAATCCAAAGTCAATTTTAAGAATAGAAAACATCCTCCTGAAAGCTGTTTAAGATGGTACTTAAGACTAGGGAGTAAATTCGCATCATTTTTCCCATTTCGATTTGCAATGATATTGTTTTTCAGTCTCGAAATTTTTTCAAATCTATAGCTCGTATATTGTTCTAAGTCGTGAAGAATAGTTTCATCCATATTGTCCAAGCTGTGTAAAAACAAGTATCAAATTGAAAACAAAATGATTAATAAATTATAAATGATTAATATAAAATAAAATGTATGGTTAATGCAAGTTATGTAAAAAGTGAAACTTACTTTATCTTTTTAAAAGGGAGTAAAGAAAGAAGATCTAATTGGTTACTTCTAACGGTTATAATAAGCTTGAACCATGGAGGAATTTTTAAGCAATGCTTGGACAGGAAAGAACAGATCGTGTCACCGGCATAAGGTCTGTGCGATTCTGCTTCACAAATGGAATCAAGAACTAAAATAAAATATCCTGTGGGAAGTTTTCTCTCTTTACGTAATTGAATCAAAGGTTCTAAAATTCCGTTTACAAATGCCAATCCAGGATTTATCATACAATTTTCCATCGAAAGCAGATCCTACAAACGGAAAAGCATTAAATGTCATACAAGAACTTTAACAGAAATAATTAAGTGAGTAATTGGTATTTAATCAATGTACGAGATATTTGAAATTCTGTTCTAAGAATTGTCTGTAAGATGAAAGCATGGGAGCCTGACAAAGCTGGGCGGCTATTGAATGTACAAACTCTGGAACCAAACAAGTCGTTCGGTTGTCAACCTGAAAAAAGTTAAACTTTAACAGTTATTTCTCAAAGTAAGTTAACTCCATAGTAAAAGAAATGTTTGAAATGATTTCACCTGACAAAAATGATAGGCTACGATTTGAGACACGAGTCTTAAAAATCTTCGACTGTTTTCAGGGTTTGGAGTTTCTACATCAGATTCTACAAAGTTTCCATAAATATCTACTTTGCTCTTTCTTCCGAAACAACTGTGCTCCACGAGTTGTAAAGCCAGCGTTGTTTTTCCTGAAATTTTTTAACAACAATTGTTAGAATAGGAACTTCTTAGACAATCACAAATACTAAAACAATTACAATTTAATTTTCTTA
>JAQFZZ010000534.1:0-17085 GCA_034696405.1 Isotoma caerulea
ACACAGTCTTTCAATACTGGCCAAACAGCAAATACCTTCGTCTAAACTGCTCCTTTTACGCTCATCTCACTCCAGGGAAACATTTCCAGCGTTTCCATGGAGACTGGGAGGGTTATCTTTACGACTGGTATTACTCATCAAGGGACAGCACAGGAAAGATCCGTGATTTAAAAAACAAAAGGCCACCACTATCACTGCATGCGGTAGTTGCCTCTCTACAAAAGAAATTCGCACGGCATATAAGAACAGCATTCAGCTTCGAAATAACATTGGAGCTTTGGCAAGCAACACTGCCTGGATTCTAGGCATTGACCACCTTTTCGTATTTTTTTTGGAGCAGATTGCCCCATTGAAGTATGTAATTGGTGAGATTTGGTATCAACACCTTCGCAGCATTCTGCAATCAAGCGAAAAAGGATTCTCGCAAAGTTACAAAATCATGTGGAGCCCGAATGAAAATAGTGGAATTATGAATAAGGAAAATGTCAAACAAATTATATGGAAAGATATTAAAGCAACAATAATAGGTGTGGGCGGTTTTTGCTCTTTGGAACGCATAGATGAAAAGTGGCTCTTACCAGATCACTTTAAAACCGTGAACACACGCATGAGGAATTTGAAAACTGCGGCCTCCTTCAGCAAAGCCATAACATATTTAGATGTTCTCATATATATGTTACAGGATAGTCTTAGGAAGTCGAACCAAACTGAATGCGGTTTCTATTCCAATAGACATGCCCAAGTCAGAGCAGTAGATGAACACATGTATAGCAATATATATAATAATAAAAGTACTACTTACTTTATGATTTTGGAAAACACCAGTTTCACATTCCTGAGTTGCTCCCCATTGACCACTTCATTCAAACTGGACCATTTCCACACACCTTATGGACCATACATCTGGTTCTGTATTCTAATCTCTCTCTTCTTATTTACCTGCTTTCTCGTTGTGGCTAATCCGCAGTACCCTTATCATGTTCAAATGGAAAGAATCATCACATTTTTTGGTGTTCTTACAGAAGTTTCCCAAAATATTGGTGAAGCAAAAGAAAATGGCGGGAAGAAATATTTTCACTGGTTTTTCTGGCTTTGGGTTGGAAGCGGAATTGTCCTAACCAATTGTTACAAAGGCATTGTGACGAATGATATCGTCTTGCCTGTGGTCAAAGAATATCCGCAGACATTCGCAGAGCTTAAGGAACATGGATTCACATTAATTTCCACTCAAACATACTCCAAATATAAGGTAGGCGAAATGCTAGTGGCCCCTCAGAAGTATATGGCAATGGAAAATGAATTCACCTCAGTCCTATTTGAAGATCTTATGACACATTTTCAAAATAATTGGGACTCATTCGAGAATCTGTCGAGGATATTTCTGGAATCCCCATCCATTTACACGGCTTGGTACGACCCTTGGGATTGGAACAATCGTAGCTCAAAATCATACTTGGAAGCAGAGTCAGCTTTAATAAAAATGTTAGATATGTCGATAAGTCGCTTTTTGTTTGCTAACACAATAGTCGCCAATATTTCAAAGGCAACAAAGATTATTGACAAATGTGACAAAACTGTTTTCGTCACTGACGATAGGGTTATGGACACATTCGAAAAGAATTTTTTCCAAGAGAGGTCAGAGGTCACACGATATAAATATGCACGAGGAAATGAGACCAAATATTGGAGTGTCAATATATTCGAGTATGACTATAATGGCGTTCAGCAAGCGTACATGACGCTGAAATTGTTGATGCAATCGGGAATTTACTCAATGTGGGAGTCTTTCTTTGACGAGTTAAAAGTACCCAGATTCTTTAGTGGGGTAAAACAGAACCGATTTCAACCGCAGTCCGTCACCTCAAGCTTCGCAACTACTTTTGTTATTGGGCTGATAGGATTGGCTTTTGCTGCAATACTCCTACTTGTGGAATTGAGAGACACCATTTGGGAATTTCTTAAAAGTACATACTCATCAGTTAAGGCTGCAGCAAGAATCTTAATGCTGTTACTCATTCGGTTAGTCCACAAATTTCAACGAAAGTTGCATGCACGAAGCTAAAGATGGTCGTATTTCAAGGGCACCGTTGTACCCACAACAACACGACAACGGTTACAGAAATAACGATACGAAAACAACTATGAAATTCATAAATATTTCATTTGTAATCATTGATGTCCAACTTATTATAATATATTTAAAAATAGATGCAAAACTCCAATGTTAAATTTTAAAATTTTCCGAAAAAACCCAAAATTTTAGCAGAGGGACATTTCACGATAAAAACTTAAACTTATAATCAAGTATATCGATCGGTGGATACTTATTAAATACTTCAAATTGAAAAATGCTATGAAAAAATTCAATAGAATACTTAACACGCTGGTTGGAATTAATTGTTTTTATTTAACACAAACAAAATTTGAAAAATTAAATTGAGCAAGTTTAGTAACATAATAGATAATAAAAATTAGTTAGTTTCCTTGAAAAATAACAGATTTAGTACAACAGTATCTGGTAGTTGTAGGCTTACTATTTTAAGTTGTTTCCTTTCCCAAATGGTTTAACCTCATGAACCCTAAATACGACCATGTGTCGTATTTCAAAACCCATCCATAGAAACCTAAATACGACCAAGTGTCGTATTTCGAAATATTTAGGTTTTTGAAGTTGTTCTTTTGCATTACTGTACTGATGTTACCTACATACAAAATACAACCGAATCAATCTATTCGTGCTATATGAAAAATTGTTAAAAAATTAAAATGAAAATCATATGACACGGATAAACGGAGAACAAAAAACATAATGTTAGTCATATATATTTTTTGTTTGACCCAAATTAGATTCCTTAAGAACACTAAGAAGTTTATTCCACTGATTCAATCTACTCAAAGCCAAGCGTTGAGGGAGTGGTTCGTGGTGGGGTTTAATTTTAGGGGCAGGGGCACTCAAACCCGAAATTTGCCAAAATCCAACCTGGATTACAAATCTTAGGGACGGCTTTTTTGATAACGTTAACCTCCGGGATGAGTTTAAGCAACCACTTAAAACAAATGAAAAACCCGCAAAATAAAATAGAAACGTCCCGGAAGCGAAAACAATAAACACTAAATAAACCACCCCGGATTCATTAAAAAAAAGGTCCCCCCGAGGATGAATAAAATCCCCGGAAAACTGGCAAAATATATAGAAATATATTAATATGGTTGGCATATATACCCCTATACCCTACAAACCTTTTTATCAAATAAAAATAATCATAATTAGTATTATAATGTCACGTAAGTATTTTAGAAATTTTCTAAAAATTTGCATTAGGCGAACTATTCCTAATAACGAAAATTTATTTAATTTAAGTATTTCACTTTTTATGAAGTTTCCATATTTTTATTCGAAAGTTTTAATTTGAATTTTTTTAAATTATCATCTCTAGATTTAAAAAAATTGAAAAAGTTTAAAATTTACTTGGACGAAACATTTGGTTAAGTAAATTTTAATTAAAACTCAATAAATATGTACTATTTTTATACAATAGGACGATAGACACCACAGGCAATGCTAAACACACAAATTAATTTTAAATAACCCTCTTTCAAGATTAGACATAAAACTGTATTTTATTTTGCATGTTTTTTAGTTTAAACACAACTGTTCTTATCTTTTTGCATTTAAAAAAACATTATGAAATAATATGAAGAAATAAGAACTCATTGCAAATTAGGAAAAGTATGATCATCTAACGATCATTTTTATACCGTCATGTTTTTGGATTTTTTTGGCATTTATTTTAGCTTTTTAGCCTTTTTTGAAGTATTTTTGAACAAAAAGTGACATTTTTGTGCATTTTTCATCAATTTATTCGGGTACTAATAAGGATGTCTCTTTAAATTGCAATCTACATTTTTTCGGAATTTTTTCATGTTAGTTAGGAACGCTTTTAATTAGGTAGGATCAAGGATGGGTCAAGCAAAAAAAGTGATTATTTTAAGACGAACGTTCATGAGTACCTAATCAAAAATAACTTTCCAGAATAAAATAATATGCACTATAATTCGTAATCTGAATATGATTCTCAAAAATGGACTTCTGGCACTGTACATGCTAGTCAATATTCTCACTATGCTACCTAATTCTATTTTATAAATGAAATGTGATGATTTTTGCATTAATTTGTGAATCAGTTAATATGTATAGGCCTCTTAAATCACCTAAAAATGTTTGCGATAAGTTTTGATGAATGGTATAATTCAGTCCAGAATGGTTATCATATGGGATCATCACTCAGGTCACAATAGTTATCAATATAAAAATAATTTAAGATTTTAAAGGGCTCAAAGTAAAATATAAAATTAGGCCTTAAAGGGACACTGTTGTCCATAGTGACAGAGCCGATGAGGTTAACCTAATATTAACATAAAGTTGATCAATTTTTATAATTAGGTTACTGATGTGATCAGAAAACATAGGTTGCTCATTAGTAACTTCTTGAATATCATGGAATATTTTAGGAGTTAAAAACCTCCTCAATGTATCTCTAACTATCAGTCCACTCTCCATTTTAAAAACTCCATCAGCCTTAAATTTACGAACTTTTGACTCACTAATTGTGCAAATTTTAATTAAGTCTTCTGCGGGAGTAAAAATTCCACCATCTTTTTCACTTAGAAGAATGCAGTCAGATCTCAATCGAATCTGTTCAACGTCTATCGGAATTCAGGCAGTGATACAATTTGAGCATTTAAGAGTTTTGACAGTCTTCTCCCAACGAACAATCTCTCTCTCTCTTCATTAAACTTCTCTCAATCAATAAAGCATATAGCGTTGACCATGCCTTTCCGTCTTGTTTTTGATAAAATTAATGGACAAATCAATGAATCTTGACTAATTTTAAAAGTAAGTTAACTTTAAATTTAAAATAAATTAGTAATATTTTATTAGTTTTTATAATTCGTAAGCTTTCCATACTAGGTGTTTTAACAATAAATTTTGTTCATAGACTAAGGCTCATAGGATGTGGCAAAGTATTTTGAAATATTTCACGCATATAGGCATAGGCGCGCGGAGACAGGCAATGTAACGTCATTGCAAATTGTCGAACCAAATAATTTTCCTATACGCCCTAGCAGCTCTTATAATAAATGGCATTCATAAATGTCAGGAGTTTTATCAGGTACCTCTTCCAAAAATTTTATTGGATTGGTTGGTATGTGAGAAAGTTTTTGCTTTTTCAATAGTCCAAAGCCACGGGTAAGTTCTTCAATTTTATTTCTCTTTCTTTTTTTGGATTCTTCTGAGCGTTGAAGTTGGGCTTTTAAATTCTTTATTTCTCGGGATGCGTCACTGTATGCTTTTCTAGCGTTTTCAAACATCATCTTCATCGAATGAAGTTGTGCCTTTAGGGATCTGATTTCAACGGTGGTGCTTTCACTTGGAATCGACGTTGTATCAAAGCATTTCGATGGAATCTGTCATCCAAATAAAAATTAGAATACAGAGATACATAAGTTGTTATTATTTTTGCTAGTTTTTTTAAAAATCACCGGAGTTCCAATCGGCATCCCGTTATGCATAGATGGGAAATGACCTTTTAAAATAATCTTCCTGTCACTAGCATCCGTTTTAAAACTACATTCACGGAAGTGTTCAGAAAACACATGTGAACTTGGAGCGACATAATTTAATTTCCAATTATTTACGTAGTTTATAAAATCAAGCCATTGTTTCTTTTCATTTAAATCCGATGGAATTCTATAGGAAAGAAAGTAAAGTTCATGAAGTGTTGCTTTCAAAAGTTTAAGTTTTATGCTTATTTAATATTTACTTACCTATGAATCGTGTCTGACCATTGTGTTTATTTTTCTTTGTACAGTCATCAACAAAATGCAGTATTTTCTGCCCATTTTAATAGATTAGCATTAACGTATAATTAAAATCCTTAACACTGAATATCGAAAGTTTAAAAAACGAAATTTAATTAATTATGAAATAAATTCAAGCTAAATTCAAATAAATTTAAAGTTTAGAATTTTTCTCTTATTCTTAATCCTGGAAATCTCCATGAAAATCATATAAAATGTTTCCATAGTGAAATGTCCTTCTGCCCAAAATCTCGGATTTTTTGGTCGAAATTTTATTCATATTACATTTAGTTTTATATATAATACAACAAGTTGACTATCAATGTTTGTAATGGGATTTTTTTAGAAGGATTACGGTTTTAAATTACGAAGGGTACATTCATTCGATGAACTAGAATCAGAAAAGTTGAAAAAATGTTTTTCAACTCTATTATTAATTTTACCTGTCGACCAAATGATGCAAAAGTTCAAATATACACGCATTGAATCGGACGAAATTGCTAAAATAGTATTAAGCAGATTTAGTAGTTTATATATATATATATATATAATATTTAGTATTAAGTAGCAGATTTAGTATATTTATATCATAATAAATGAGATTGGGTATATTCAAGACTTTTCTTAAACCACAGATTCATTTATAAAGATTGTGGCCTACAGAAATACGTAAACATTTACAACAAAATCCAATTTTGACTTAAATTCAAGACATTTATTCAAGCATAAATTACTTATTTGAACGATATAAATGAGGTTTGTGTGAATTATGTTGGTTTATTTTGACCTAAATAATTTTAATCGATTAGCATTAGAATTTGATATTTAAATAGGATTTTATATGGTCTTCAGGTGCTAGGACTTTTATTGTCCAATAGAAGTTTTTAGAATATAAAGGATGAAACATTTGACAAGGGTCAAATATTTCAAAGTTCCAAACCTTCATTTTATTTTTGACATTTTTTTAGTCACTTCACCTGTCCAGTTTTAATAAAAGAATAAACTAAGCTTATAGTTCGCAGCAAAACAAAAAACTTTTAGTTGTATATGCTTTTTATGTTCTTGAACGTTTTTTGTGCAAAAAGTAAGTGCAATAAAAATATTTAACTAATCAAACTGCTATTCATTTCAACTCCCTAGAATATAGATTATAAATTTACATTTACATGACATTGAAAAAGCTTTACATCTTACTAAAAAACTCATTATACGTATAATTATAGTAATATATATTTTAAGGAAAACGGATGTCTTTCAATTTTTTAAACTTTTTATGTTTATTGATCGTTTTTTTAGTTTGAAACATATTCCCTTAAATTAGTATTTTAAACATTGGCCACATTTCCATTACTACTAATTTTAATTTTACATCAAAACAAGTTGGTCTGTGCCATTTTGGCCAGTTCTATCATATGCATTTTAGGCAACTTATGAATTGAAAAATCTCTAATAAAAATTAAGAAGAGAGAGAGTTAGGGATTTGGAAGACAATTACCTAGGGCCGAAAGGCTTTACTGAATTCTTGCAGAAAGTTTCGATATGGACAAAACGGCACTTCGTGCCGAATTTTTGACCAAGAAAATCATATTGCGGCCAGAACCTTTTAGGCAAGTCGGGTGAGCATGAACATCAATTGTTCAATTTATCTATTTACTTAAATGAAAAATACGATTTAAATTATATTTTTGGCTTCTCTTACTTTATTCATTTAACAACTATGTATATCGTTTGGATTCCAGCATCTAAATGGTACAATTATGTGAATGATAAATACATTTTTCTTAAATACTAGGTACAGCTTTAACCACTGGTTATTTGCAGATAATCACAGAGTTGTTTAATCAATAAAAGTTACTAGGTATTTTAATTAATTTAATGACAGTTAACAATGTTATACCTCGCATACCCGAAACTATTTATGACATAAAAACGGTCAGGTTTAATAGGAAGCCTAATAAACGAATTGGGTTTACCATTTGTCAATTGAAAGTTTCTTGTTCAACACTAATTTATTGTTGAGAATTCTTTGGACCTCATGTTTAAATAATATAATGTTAAACTGTAAAAACTAGCACGGAAAGACAGAACGCCAAAAGAAGATGTTTTGTCTTTTGTATATTGGTGGATTATTTTGAACCAAACAACTTCAGACCACTATTTATTAAGTTTCAAAAATTTTTTGTAGAAACTTACCTTAATTTCAAAACCATCTAAAATGTTTTTAAGGTATATTGTTTTCTAACGCCCGAAAATGGAAGCCAATATTCATTTCGCCCTATTAAAGCTTTTTCAATTTGACAAACTGTTTCTGTCTAACTGCAAAAGTGGTGAATCCTTCATTCAAAATTTGGCAAAGCACATTAAAACGTTTAACTTCTGTAACATAAGTTTCTGTGAATGTTGGTCTGGGATCCCAACTTTCCACTCCCCGAATTTTAACAGCCTTGGTAAAAACAACCGAATGGTAAGGTACTGACGGTTTCATCACCTTTCAATTGTAATTTATTTAATTATTCAGGTACAGTCTGTAATTTAAAGAGTTTCATTACCACTAATCTTCCAAGTCCTACGTGCCACTTACCACCTTGTTAAGCTTATTTTGCTCAATTAATTATGGGCTTTTGAAGGCCTTTGGGCGTCTAATGTTCGGATGAACAAAATGAAATGAATAATTTGTAAAATAAAACATCAGATGATCCAAATCCAACTCATACGCAAATCGGAGTCCGTATAAACTACTTCAAAAACCTTAAGATTTTGTTAGGTTGAATTACCGCAAAACTCAAATATTATAAGATGAAATATAACATCAAGCCGATCATTTTAACTCTCTTTATACTCGACAAACTGATTGTGTGTAAGAGTGACAGTGGTGAATACTTTATTGAAGATTTGACAAAGCACATCAAAGTGTTTGATTTCTGTGACATAAATATCTGGTCATTTGGAAACTACAATTTTCAATTCAATTCCTTACAATATATTCCTTTGTCTATTAAAAACTTCGCAATTAAATACAGGAAAACCACGAAACAACTTCTCCAAACTGCTAAATATTATGTTTCAAATTGTGCTTTTTATGCTCTTATCATTCCGGGTCATTATTATCGTCACTTAAACCAAATAGATCAGATAATAAACTATAACCTGCAGAAAAACCCGATTTACAATAGAATTAGACGACCTGTATCCTTCCATGCACTCGTTGCTTCACGAGACGAAATTCGTCGAGCAAATCACCAAATGAATGAAAACAACTTAATTCCAAGCAATATTGGCAACTTAACGAAAGAAATAATAGACAAACTTGAAATTGATTACCTTTTTGTTTTCTTTCTCAAACAGAAAAGTTCGGGAGCTCATATCGTTGAGCAAATTTGGTATCAACCTATTGGACTCATAGCTGCTTCAAATTCAAAATCTTCGTGGCAGGGATACATAATTGTATGGAGTCAGCATTGGGAGACAATAACAATTGATAAAGAAAATATCAGGAACACACTAAGCGAAGATGTTAAATCAACTTTTATAAATATCAATAACGTTTGCAAATATCATTATATAAATCTATTTTCGAAACATGCCGATAACTTCTTTATTGATGATTTTCGAAAAATTCACAGTCAAAATGAGAAACAGAAAACATCTATAAATGATGATGACCTACACGTTACATTCGAACACGTTATGCATCATATTTTATATACCAATCAAAACACTGTTAATAAAAGTCAATGTGGATTTCGGACAAAGACTGCAGAAATACAAGTGGAAATCCAATCATTTTTTAAAATCCGAAGACATGGCAAGCATTATATTATGCTAAGAAATGCAAGTTTTGTTTTCCTCACATGTTCCCCACTCACAAATTCTCTAGAATTGCTTGACCATTTCTATAAACCTTTTGGACCATTTATCTGGATCTGTATTTTGCTCTCTGTGGTTTTGATAGTCTTAATTCTCGTTTTGGCAACTCCCACAGATACTTTTTATTTTCGAATCTCTAAGACATTAACATTCATTAGTGTACTCACTGAGGTTTCTCAAAGTATCGACGAAAAGCGGGAATATGGCGGGAAGAAGTGTTTTTATGCGTTATTCTGGCTCTGGGTTGTAATAGGCATCGTACTGACAAATGGGTACAAAGGAATCGTCACCTATGGAATCATTCTTCCCGTTGTTACAGAATATCCCCAAACATTTGCCGAACTCAAGGAGCATGGGTTTACAATTGTCTCAACAGAACCATTCATACCGACGGATAGCTCTCACAGGGCACTATTTGTAGCTCCTCAGCAATACAAGCAATACAGAAATGAATTCACTTACTGGCTTTATGATGAAATATATAACTTTGATTTCTATTATTTAAAAAAACGCAAGAAAGAGAAAAACGTATGTTACGACTGCATCAGGTTTGATTATAATGATATTGCTTGCATTAAGAAATGCTCTATAAACTACACTGATCTTTTATCACCCTCATCAAACATTGAACTAAAGGTTAATCTCACAAAGATATTAGATGCTAAAATCAGTCGGTATTTGTTTGCCAACTCGAAAGTTAAAAACATTTCTGAGGCAGTGAGCATCATTGACAAATGTGAAAAAACTGTTTTTGTCTCAAATGCTAATTTGATGAAATGGTCTCAAAGTAATATTCTTGGTCATCGGTCTAAGGAAATGAGATATGAATATGTACGTGGAAATGAATCAAAATATAATATCCTCACGTACTTTCTGTATAATGATGAAGGTGCTGATTTAGCCTATACTAAGTGGAACATAATAATGCAATCGGGACTTTTTTCAATGTGGCAGACTTTCTTTGACGAATTACAAATGCCAAAGCTCTACAGTGGAGAGCTTTTGAATAGATTTCAATCGCAAAAATTAACGTTGAGCTTCTCTAGCATTTTTTTCATTGCAATGGTTGGGTTTGTAGCAGCCACAACAGCTTTGCTACTTGAAATGAAATACGACATTTGGAATATCATGAAAATAATTCTTAGATCAGCCACAACGATTGGAACGCTTCCTATTCATTTTATTGGAAGACTGTTAATTGGAAATTTTAGATTAGGAAAAACCAAGGTCGTCCGATATAAATCAGCCTTGTAAATGTACTTTTAAATGGATGAATTTTAGACATCGCATTATTTCTCATCATTTTTGTAAACATGAGTTTGAATTATAAAAGTTGAATGTATGGTCATAATCATCAGTATTTTCAAGATTATATTGTGAGGTAACTAGATCTATCTATGTAACTAAAAACAGAATTTAGTTGAAAGGTTTAGTTTGTCCGTATTAAAATTTAGTCCATATATTGACGGTGCATAATTTGAAGCCAGTATTAACATTTTTGACCATATATTGACCGTCCAGATTTTTTTACCATATTTTGACTATCCATGTTTTAGATGTCCATGAGAAACTCGACTCCTATATTATTAAAGCTCGTTTAAATCTAAACATTTAAGCCGTTTAAAACTTTATAAGTCATGGACCCAAACTACAAAATGCTTTCATTGTTACGTTACCAAGTTATTACACAGCAATGAACACAGGATTCCTGGTCGCTTGACCTTGAGTGAAAATTCAAATTAGTATTTTTTTCAATGCAATAAGAGATTTTTTAGTTATCCATGCATTATTTATACCAAAATTTTGGTTTTAAAAACTATGAACCTGCATTTTGTTTGAACCAGGGTTTCGTATTTCACAGTGAATCAGCCAAAATACATCACACTGTGATTGAATGTGATTAATTGTGGTTTATGTGATTTATTATGATTTCTGTGCTATATTGTGATTTTATCACATTATCATAGGTAGATTGAGCAATTTAATGTGAAATTGTTTTTTGCTAGTCATTCACATTTTATCTGTATTCATAAGTTCCAAGGTCGTTATGAATATAGACTAGTCCATTTTCAACTAGGCCTAGGCAGTATTCGGAATAGCCTAGACATTTTCGAGGATATTGAATACAGCCTAGGACGTATTGGATATATCCGGCACGTCCTATATGGACTGCAATATATATATATATATAATTTATGAACTATTTTCCCTTTCAATACTTTTTGAGAATTGCAATTGGAAGCCACATCAAATCAAGTAATATTTGTTAAAACGCAGCCTATGCAGTCAAATAAAATCACAATTTATTTCCTTATATTACAAGGATCTAATTACTTCAAAAAGTATACATAGGTAAAGGTAAATATTGATATGTGATTTCCAAATTTCTAATGTAATGCAAACCAATAAATGTGTTTGATAAAAAACTCTTATGAAGAATAAGCATATGCAGCTACTCAATATACATTAAAGAAATACTATTTAATTTATCTATAATAAATCTCAGTGGAGTTATGAGAAAAAATTTTTTAAACAACGAAAATTGGACAACAATTGAATGAACAAAGTAATAAAGCATTGTTTTTATTAAATATTGTGTTTTCGAAAAATGAACATTATTATATGAGTAAATATATTTACACGGCAATGCATGGTTTATACTTATAAGAACAGATTGATCGATGAAGAACGAAATCAATACTAGTTTAATTACTTCAAGGGTATACGACAACTTTTTGCACATCACTAAATTCAACAGTCGAGCACATATTATTGGCATTCATTGCAAAATATTTCATAATTTAAAGTCAAACATTCACCAATGGTGATTCACCATTGGTATTATGTTGTATTGAGTTGAAAAAATCATGCGCAGTCTTAAGAATCCTACAACTGTCCTTGACACGATATTCCCTCTGATGCAAATATTTTCTCGCAACCTTTACCATGAGATATGCATGTTACTTCTCTAGACTCAAACACAGCTCTTTTAAACGGTTCGGCAAGCCGAGAGTTTACAAACTAAAAAGGACCTAACACTGAATTCACTTTAAAAAATGTTAAACATTAGTTAATATTCCTGAACTGAGCATACAGATTTTAAGAAAATGCAATAATTAGGTATGCATTTTCAAAAATAAGATGAATTTTAGGAGAATTTTGAAGTTTTTGTGAAGCATTAAAGCAACCACAGTGCAAGTTGCTGTACAAAATCATGCTTATATCACAATCCCATTGATAAGTTTAATTAAACTCCCTCCCAGAATACTACTAAACCCGTTTGAGTAGGTTGCAAAAATAACCACGAGTGGGGTTCTATTCCAGGATATATGGGTAAATAATACTATGGTGTCCGATTTATTTGCTTTTCTATATTCTCGCCTTAAGTTTAAATTCATGCATGATCGCTACATGGATTTCTTGAAGAATATTAAGATTTAGTCAGTATCTTTCAACCTTAGTTTTGACTGACTTTTTATGTTCGTATCTCGTATAACAAGAATGTTTCTACCTCTGTAAACTTTGAAGGACAAAGCAGCTAGCGTGTGGCAATGGAAGGCTAACTATTGATTTTTATATTGATTCAAATACTTTTTGTTGTTTCCATCGTTTCAGTTGGGTTGACTTTTTAGGCCACGGCAGAGTTATACAGAAAATAAGGCCATGGAACAAATGAGCAAGTGGTGCAGTCAGAGTAAATCGACCAAAACAGTAAACTGTCTACCATAAGTCAGCTCTAAAATTTTTAAATACCTCGGCTCACTTTTGTAAGGTCTCTTGTCTCATACCGACAATTCATAATTTTGAAGATTGTTAATCTTCAGATTAATTCTCAAGATGAATTCATATATACGATTAGCATTCACTTGGACCTTGGTTTGTCAAAAGATTTGCCCGACTACTAGCAGCAGTGGGGAATATTTTATACAAGACTTAGCCAAGCACATAAAGGTCTTTGATTTTTGTTACATGAACATCTGGTCTTTTGGACATTACAATTTCCACTTTGATTCTCTGACTTACATCCCATTGTACACGAGAGATTTTACAACAGAGCACTTGATCAACACAACATTCCAACATTTCCCAACTGCAAAACACATTCTACCCAATTGTTCGTTTTATGCTCACATTGCCCCAGGTCATTATTATCGTCAGTTAACACAAGATGGATTTTTAGACCCATTGCAGAATATGGTACCTAGTGAAATGAAAAACCACCGGAGCGTCAGCTTTCAAGAGAAAAGGCTGCCGCTATCATTTCACGCTCTTGTTGCGTCTCGAGAGGGGATACTCAATCCACCAAAACCAATTTTGTTCGATTAATATCTTGAGAACGTACTTATCAAAAGTAGAAACATAGGAAACCTTACCAAGGAAACAGTAGACATACTTCGCATTGACTATCTTTTCGTATTTTTCCTTCAAGGAAATTCTGAAGAAATTGACTTCGTAGACGAAATTTGGTATCAGCCACTATTTCAAATTACAGAGTCTAACGTAAAAGCGTCCTGGCAACATTACACAGTAATTTGGAAAAAACATTGGGATATGAACACCATTGAAAGAAGCAAACTACATGATGTTATAACACAAGACAGAAACTCAATGTTTATTACCGTATATGACGATTGTTTCCTTGAAGCTAGTAGCGTCACAGAGTCAGTTTACAATGATTTAGACTGCTGTCCAGATTCTTCTCGAAAACTCTATGATCTTATCAAAACAGGCAAGAAGACTAGGAAATCTTTACTTTTTCCTGAAATATTGAAGTATATTCTGATCCAACAACTGAAAATGAATCGAACTGAATGTGGATATTACCGTACGCCAAATGTTATCATAGGAACAAGAGGGAAGAATGCAGACTTAACATTTCCCGGAGTTTTACCTTTGCACAGTACGAATTACTTCTTTATTCTTCGAAACTCAAGCTTGACTTTCCTTACATGTTCCCCCCTTAGACGATCCTTTGAATTGGACCATTTCGAAAAACCTTTTGGACCATTTATTTGGTTGTGTATTTTCATCTCTATTGCAATTTTTAGTTTGTTTCTAGTTTTAGCCCACCCTGAGGAACCTCGACAGATTCAAATAGCAAGAGTTTTTGCACTTTGTGGAGGCCTCACTGAAGTATCTCAGTCTATTGGAGAGGGAAGACAATACCCCGGTCAGAAATATTTCCACTGCTTTTTTTGGCTGTGGGTTATCATTGGAATCGTACTGACAAACGGATACAAAGGAATCGTTACGAATGGCATCGTCCTGCGTACAATCAAAGAATATTCACAAACATTTGTCAATCTCAAGGAACATGGATTTACAATAATTTCTATAGAAATGTCCACAGATGATGGAATGGGTTATACATTTGTATCTCCGCAGGAATACAAGGTGGCTCAGAATGCTTTCACGTATTATTTAATCGAAGAAATATGGTTCTATTTCAGTAGCATACAATACAGTTTGCCTGACGATGGTCATTGTTACTATTGTATCTTCTCCAATCGAACAAGAGATCCAACATATACCTGCAAATGTCCAAAACGCAATGGTTCATCACGTTTTCCTTTAGAAACAGAAATGGAGATAAATCTAACTAAAATATTAGATGCGAATGTGGCCTTGAGTCGTTATTTGTTAGCTCAATCCAAGGTTGCAAATATCTCCGAGGTGACCAACATCGTTGAACAATGTAATAAAACTGTTTTTGTATCAGACGTTAACTCAATGAAAATATATGAGGCTAATGTTTTCCAACATAGATCTAAGGTGACACGATATGAATATGTACGCAGCAAGGAGTCCAAGTATCACACATGGATGTATTTTGAATACGAGTACGATGGTGCTGATAAAATGTACTCCATGTTGAAGTTTATAATGCAGTCCGGGATTTACTACTTGTGGGAAAAGTTTTTTGATGAGTTTCAAGTGCCCAGATTATACGGCGGAATTACCCAAAGTTCGTTTTACCCTCAGACATTAACGTCTAGCATTGGAACTGTTTTCTTTGTTGGAGCTATTGGGTTGCTATTTGCTACGGTAGTTTTACTTTGGGAGCTCCGAAAATGCATTTGGGAATTCGTCAAGACCATATATTCTACAGTTTTCATGGTTTTTAGGCTTTTTATCTTATTAATTAGTAAAAAGTGCCATCGAGTTTTAAAACCAAAGGACAAAAACAAAGTTGATAAATTTAAGTAAACCAAATTAATTCCCAACTTCTTTGAAAATGTGTTTCAACTACATGTATATAAACAGTTTAAAACAAAACAAAATGAGCATGCAGCCTTTAAATGTTTATTAATCTGAATTCGACAATTTTCTATGGGTTTTAAAATATTTTGGAAAGCATGTTTTTGATCGGCCTTTAATAAAATAAAAAGTTTCTTGTATTTCTATAGCAATATGAATTTGAGGATATTTCCGTAACTACCTTAACAAATGTAGATTCTAGCTTAATAATTTTGTGACCGAAAAATTGATTTTAAAATATCAGTAAGAGTATATAATCAGTTCATTCACATTCGATTAATAATAAATGATGTAGAAAAAGCAAATAATTTAAATCAAGAAAGGTTTGTATTATTGTCAACTACTTAATTTTTACAATATTTATAGCATACAGTATTAAACACGGTATAAATAAAATAAGCTTTTAGTTCGCAGCAAAACAAAATACTTTTAGCTTTATATGCTTTTTATGTTCTTGAACGTTTTTTGTGCAAAAAGTAAGTGCAATGAACATATTTAACTAATCAAGCGGCTATTCATTTCGACTCCGTAGAATATAGATTATAAATTTACATTGGACTAAAGAAGGGGATTGAAATAGCTTTGGATCTCACTAAAAAACTCATTATTCGTATAATTATTGTAATTTTCGTTGTAAGGAAAACGGATATCTTTCAATTTTTTAATATTGATGGTTTTTTTAGTTTGAAACATATTCCCTTAAATTAGTATTTTAAAGCACCATTCCCATTACTACTAATTTTACATCAAAACAAGTTGCCCAGTACCATTTGGACCAGTTCTATCATATGCATATTAGCCAACTTATGAATTGAAGAATCTCTAATAAATAATAAGAAGAGAGGAGGATGCACTTTCTCATTCATTTATCTCTCTCTTCAGCTGGTAAACTGCCTTTTTCTACCAATTTCTTTCAAAAGAATGGGGTCCTGTTATTGACGGGTGGGGGGCAAAATGTGGACCAAGTGAAGGTGCACGTCATATTAATGGAAAAAAAATAATGGACAAATTTTTAATAGACAGAAAATAAATGGACATTAAATAGATGGACATTGATAATAGTGGACATCCAAATTCGAAGACAAAAACTATAATGGA